>JADDOH010010340.1:0-115883 GCA_016648135.1 Agrypnia vestita
TCTGTATGTGCTTTGCTTTTTTTTTGTTGTTTACTATTTTGTTTCCCTCTCTAGATTAAGATTCATTTAAATTGTAAACTGACTACCACTTTGCCTCGTTTTATGTAGATCATTTGCTACTTTGCTCAATATAGAAACTTGTAAAATTGGTTCGATTTTATTATTTTTATATCCCTTCACCCGCCTCGAGATATCAGTGGTCCTAGGCCCGGTTGTTTCAAATTCGATCAAAGTAAGCGTAGAGTTTAAACTGAAATTTTTACGTTCTCCACCAATCAGACGATCCGTTTTCGTAAAAATCTATGCTTTTATCGACCGCTTACTTTGATCGACCGCTTACTTTGATCTAACTTGAAACAACCGGGCCTAACTTATCTGAAGAATGGCCAAATTTGGAACTAACGACGCCATATTGGATTATCTACAGCTGATAGACCTTTGACAGACTTTGTTTACAGGGGGGTTCACGACTGTTTCGATAGTTTTTTTAAGAAAATTTTAGATTGTCACCATGCCAAAAACCATTAAAAGCGGTGTTCGGGAAATAATCTTGAAAATGCACACGCTTTTTGAAGAGGAACAACGTCTAAAAGCCCCAATTATACCGTTTGATTTTGTTCATAGACTTATTGCCGCCACTTCAGGTTAGTGCTGCCATGCAGTTATAATGATTTTCCCATACTTAGATTTTTATTTTACTATTATACAATTTCTTCAGGTATTTCTGAATCGGCAATTTACAAAATAGTTAAAGGTAAAGTCGCCGTGGAAATGGGCATTAAAATATCTACACCCGGAAAAAAAAGAACAAGGATGAGTGGAAAAATTAAATTAGAAGCCGTATGATGACAAAAGTTTTAGAACATATTTTATTCGATAATTTTTTACATAGAATTTTTATTATTTATACTTTTTATTACATAATTCATCAAGGAGTTCATTTGTATAAACATCTTTTTTCAAAAATAAACTTTTTTATTTATGCACATGATGTACCGGAATATGACGCGAACCAGGTTATTAATTTTGTCCTAGGGCAATACCGAAATCAAAGCGCCCATGTTTCGAAAATCACGCGCCATGTGGTCACAGCCAGGGCAGCCCCGGCATGTTCGATCTTTTGTTCGAGGACGAAATATGTGACCTATTGTTCAAAAAAATAACATTGCGACGGACGATCGCCTTAGGATAGCCCGCCATAAAACATATGAAACAATGAATTAGAAAGTTAGGGTTGCCGAGGGCGTTGGGCATCGCCAAAGACATTAAAAGTGCACGGCCTTTTGTTAGGATGGACAATACGTTCGCAACCTTTTGTTCTTAAGTAACATCTTGGAAGGGTAAAAACGGTAAACCTTTTCTTGCAGCGGGACGTATATCTCTAACCCCGATTAAACAATAGAAAGAACATCTTGGCCAAATGCGAACACATGGGACAACGGTTTAGAAAGCTGCGTTTGTTAGAGAAGTCGCCATTGTTTTGGGAAAGACATTTTTTAGAAAAACAAGATAATAATTCCGAAAGTCGTCGCAGTAAACTTACTATTGTCCTCGACAGACAATAGAGATGTTTTAGAAAGCGCTGACATACCGATCCCCCACATGGCGACACTATCCGCGAGATGTAGGATCGTATAAATTATATTATTATTATAAGGGCGCGAGGATCCCGCAACGCACGATCAGGCGGTCGTTATCAATAAAGATAACAGGGGTCAATCAATTAAGAAGGTAGAGGCCGAATTAGAAATTGAGGCAAAGTGGTGAATCATAATATCAATGTAATATGTACCTAATTGATGAGCAACTGATATGTTTAATTTAAGTAAGGTAATGATAGTTTAGATAACCCAGGCCACCTCTGCAGGTGGATGTTACTCGTTTTATATGTAGTTTTCTCATTTATTCTGTATTCTATTGTTAAGTACCGAAATGAACGGGACATTGCAATTTGAAATAATAACGAGATCATCCCGAATTAATCTAACTTGTAGCAAATAATAAAAAATGTATTGATCGTAACAAAAGGAAAAAAACTTGATTGTATTATTGCCGACGATGTTTGATATTGATGTAATATATAATATATAACGTAATAGAATATTATCTCGTGAAAAGATGTAACACGGTTGACGAGATATAAGATTCCGACTTTTTAGTCTTTTGAAATCTGTCTGCAGAATGAATTTTAGCACACGGGGTTGAAACAAAATAGTTTAATTAATTGCAAATAAGTAAATGCCGTGTTGGAATAAACATTAATATTACTTTAGATCGAGGCTTTCATGTCTTATGTTTTCATATATTACATACACCTAGTTGAATAATGTTAATTTGTGAGTTTTAATTATTTTTAAGAATAATGTTAATTTGTCATTAGTTATTCAAGCTCCCAATATTGTGTTTTTTTTTATACAAATTTGTAGGTTGTAGGTATATAACCTATCTGTAAACATGCAATTATTGTTTTGATTACTCGTTTAAGCAAGACGATTCGTCGGTCTGTTTTAAAATAGTTGTTTTAATCTAGTAATAATAAAGCTCAAATAAATAATTTCACTCTTTACGATACACCCTTCACTTTGGTGTTTGTCCGCTTTAAAAAAGAAAAACATAACGAAAATTCTGAAGTTAGTTAATTGTAGTAGGGACTTCCGTTATTGGTAGTGTTTCAAAATAATTCTTGTTCGGAAAATTTTCAATTGTCTGCCTGGTGGAATGTGGCTTATATAATATTTTTTAGTGTTCTCTATTTTTATTCTTTTCTTATATTCTTATACCAGGGGTGGAAGAAAGCTGATTTGATAAGATAATGATTAGTATAATGAAAGTCCTAAAAAAAATGTTTTGCATTCAATCCAGCTTACATATTGAAGTAAGAATTTTCATTATTTAGGTGTAAATAATGTTACATTAATTAATTTACGCCAAGTTTTCTTAATTTTTCTTCTAGTAATAAGGTTTAACATAATTTCTTGAAAAAAAAATGTTTATCGAATTTGATTATGTTAGTATATGTAAGCATTCCTTTCGGGAAAGTGGCGTTGATGCAAATTCATGTACTTTGTAATCCCAAAAGAAATTACAAAGATGTATACAGAACATTAACATTAGGGGACCCGCTTGAAGCATGTATCCCATGTAAATAAGTTTTTATGTTAATTGATTCACTAAGAAATGCCACGATGTCTGTATAATTTTAGCCCTTTGTTTTGTATCTCTATGTCACATATTGACAAGAAGTACGATAGCTTGTTTTATTTAAGCTAAAATTAAAAATAAAACTAAGTATCAAGTACATGTTGTCATTGTTAAAGAAAAAAAATTAAAAAGAAAAAGAAAGGAAGAGAATATGCGGAGTGGTAAATTTTAAATACCGTCCGGTTTATCATAAAAAAAAAAGAAATAATAATGATTTTGTGGAGGCATCGAAGATAATCAATGTAAATGATAAGGATTGACCTGTAATGATGTAATGTATAAATAACGTTAAATCAATGTTAATGATAAGGATTGACCTGTAATGATGTAATGTATAAATAACGTTAAATATTGGGAGGCCTACTGTAAGAATCAAACTGACACTTAATAATAAGATTGATATTGTAATGCATACTTAAGGAATTTTACTATGATCTAATGAAACCCTACGTTCAATCCCATGTAATTAGTCAATAATGGTAGAAATAACTGGTCGATAAAAATATGTCTATCTGGCGTGTCGATTTAATTAAGTATGTATATGTAAGCAGTTTTATTTTTGGGTAATAAGTGTTGATGCGAATTTGTGTTTTCAATTTTCCGCCTTTGCCAATTTGTACTGTAATATTTTCCTTAAGTTTAATTCATTTTGCAATGTTTTTTTGGTGACGGGATAGGGATATGAACAGTGAACAAAGCGTTCGTGAAATAACAAAGTGTTTAGGCCTACATACCAGAAAAGCATCGAGATTAGCCGCAAACTGGGAGAACAATAGGGGGCGGAACGGAGGCAACATTGGGTTCAGTAACCAATAGCGTCAATCGGGACCTAGGAGGGATCGAGAGAGACGAATGAACGACGGAGGCGGACATCAAAGGAGCCAATCGGCTAAGACCAACTGGAGGCTTCCCCTCGAGTCCCCACGACCACACCCTGGGTCGCCGGGGAGAGAATATAAGGCGAAGCCAGCCGCCAAGAAGGCAGTTGAGTTGAGTTGAGTTGAGTTGAGTTGAGTGTGGAGGAGAAACTAGAGATTCTAGCGGTGCCCGTAAAAACAGCATCGCCGATCACTCTAGTAACTCCTGGAGGAGCGAAAGTCGAACGGTAACAACCGCCATTCGCTACCGAGTGCTGTGACGCACCGCCGCAAACGCCTAAGTATCAGTGCCGCCGCGACGCCGCAGCGTATCACCGCGACGGAGAACCGACGCTCTGCCGACGACCGCACGAGTACCCCGACGAAGCCAGAAGCCGTAGAAGAAGCCTGCATCCACAGAGGAGGACCAGCAGAAGCCGCCGCCGACCGAAAGAAGCGGCACGAAGAAGACACCCTTCACGTTCTCCGCAAACAGGTTTACCAGCTTAAAGACTTTTTCTCCCGCTCGCCTAGTGCTACCAAAAAGGCTTCCCGTCACCACCCATTTTGACTTTAAGATAAGACTCTGTATGTGCTTTGTTTTTTGTTGTTGTTTAATAGTTTGTTTCCCTCTCTAGATTAAGATTAATTTAAATTGTAAACCGACTACCACTTTGCCTCGCTTTATGTAGATCATTTGCTACTTTGCCCAATATAGAAACTTGTAAAATTGTTTCGATTTTATTATTTTTATATCCCTTCACCCGCCTCGAGATATCAGTGTCCTAGGCCCGGTTGTTTCAAATTCGATCAAAGTAAGCGTAGAGTTTAAACTGAAATTTTACGTTCTCCACCAATCAGACGATCCGTTTTCGTAAAAATCTATGCTTTTATCGACCGCTTACTTTGATCGAACTTGAAACAACCGGGCCCTAGTCAGTCACCTGACGTTTTGATTGTACCTAGGGGAGGGCGTAACCGCCGGCATACGCAGATCTGAGATCTCCCGGCCGGTTTACCACACCGTGATTTTATATCACCTCAGACCCCCCCCCCCTTACATTGGTATATCACACATAAAAAACTGGTTGCATCAACTTACTTTATAGCAATAGTTCATTTAAAGCATAGATTTTTACGAGAGCGAGTTGTTTGATCGGTGGAAAATGCAAAATATCTATGCTTTGAACGAAAGATTACTATAAACCAAGTTAATACAACGGCCCTAAACCGATTGATATCCTTAGGTGTTACCGAGTTAAACATGGTGGTCATGATCATTAGGTATGAGACACCGAATAAAACCGGCGCCACACTGCGCGGATCTTCCGCCGCGTCTCTTCTGTCATGGAACATCGTTACATTTCTTTCCATACAATATGCGCTTATTAAACACACTACGCGGATGATCGGTCGATCTATTTGCTTTGCCGATTTGGCGCAACGGAAAAAACGCGGCGGAAAATCTGTGTAATGTGGCGCCGGCCTAAAAGAATTATTATTATTTGATTTTTTTTCCTGAAAATTGTATTTTTCTTTGATTTTGAAAAAACGCCATTTTGTGACGTGTATTTTACGAATGTATATTTTGATAAATTTATTTGTACGTTAATTTACATTTTTTGTTTTTTATCGTGTCGTATACTGCTTTATAACTTGTTTAAGAAAAAACGAATTTGCATAAAATTCCCTACAATTGAGATAATTTTTAGACTATGGGCAGTACCACAACGATTGGGACGCCCTCCTTTATTCTCCAGATAAGTTGGACGGACTATATAGTCCGTCCAACTTATCTGTTATTTAGTTGTTAGTTATTACCAACCTAACCTAACCTAACCTAACCCAACCAAATAAGGGATAAAAATATGATGGATGTGTGATGCAGAAAGTTATTATCTTCTTACTGGCTAAATATACACCGGAAAATCAACACCTGGACGAGAAACTACCCAAGGTGAAAGAATTGGCCACTCAAAGAGTGTGGACGTAATATTATATTGGACATTTTTTCATGACTTTCTTTGGCACATTATTTTATTTTGGCACATATTATTTTATTTTGGAATATGACAATCGTTGGCATATTGAAACGAAATAAAAAGTACATAATATATTTCGGCGAAAATGAAGGAGACTAAAACTCGAGCCAGTCATTTATTGTTATTTGGATTCCATGATAATGTTAAAATATGTTCCTATATGCCAAAAAACATAAGAAAGTTACACTTTTATCATCTACGCATCATGAAAAATAAACAGAACATGATTTATTTCCACAATAAAACGAAATCTGATGGTGAAATTTATGTCTATCACTAAATGAGAATACAAATATCTTATGGGTACCCGGGTACCCCGGGTAGTAATCAGAAGAATAGACAAGTTTAAGGTCATATGAAATACATTTTTAAAAATAAAATTACACCAAACTGTTCATATACCTCTTTCAAATACCTCAAATAATGGGGATCCGGGCGGACAGAAGCATCAAGGGTTCATTGATAAAATTATTTTAACTTGAAGTCAGAAATGGATACCCGGGTAGTAACATAAGGGTTAAATCTAAAACTAATTTCAGAGCAACTCACAAACTAATTTCATCGACTTAAAACCTAAATTATTTTTACAGCTCAGCAACTCTTTAATGACAACATTTTTGGTGAATGTTCATTACTAATCAGTGTTATTATAATTCCAGCAAGTTATGACGGATGTAGATTCGAAATTGGGAGAGTTGATTGATTAAAAAATTACATACTCGTAGGTACATCTAATTGTGTTCTTATTTTTAATTATGCTGTTATTATTACGCATATTTTGAAATGGCATATCTATGTTATTTTTGGATTACTAATGTAGCGGCGCTCAGCCGGCTCGCGCCATCTACCTGCCTACGAGCGGGGACCCTTTTTATTAGGTTAACATAAACAACGTCTGCGGCGGAGACATCGCCGGTTACGTAAACAAATGCAAGCAGAGAGAATCGGATGAGATGACGCCGTGCCCCAGTCTGGATCATTCGTCTCAAGTACCGCCCGGTCGTTGTTTAGCAAACCTGTGGGTCCGCGTCTCATATCTGTGGTACATTTCTCTTTGTCCGACCTTTTTTATACTTTCGATTTTTTTACCATTTTATTTCGTGATTGATGATTAACTTATGTTCACACCGTAACGCGTATATTTTGTTTGCTCCCGGAGCCTAACTCCGGTCGAGGAATAAACATTAAACAACAGATCGTTCTTTCATTCCATCGACCTACGAATATTCCCAACACTAATAAAAATTCCATCCAATAATTATTTACCCCAGGTTAAAACCGAGTTCATAGAAGGTTATGTTTTTTTTTTAATATTTGGAAGTTCTTTACGAAGAGTATTTTTTTCTATTACCTAAATAATTTCGTTAATCCCAATTATAATAATTTCGTTGTCTGTCCTCATAACTTCGTTTAACGTCCGTAACTTTTTATAGTAATTTTTTCTTCTTTATAGTTAATTTTTCCTTCTTTTTATTATTATTTATAGTAAAATTTATTTTTTTATTTATAGTATTTTTTTCTTATTTGTCCGTCTATCCGTCAGTCTGTCCCCGTAATTTCGTGCAATGTCCGTAATTTATTTATAGTAATTTTTTATATAAATAAATAAATACTTATTTCTTAGAAACCGACATGTAAAAGTACCGTCATTTTTGACGGGTTACAGCTAGTAAATATAAAACTCATGAAGTTATGAACATGCCAAATTGCGGAATTGTTAATATATTTAATCACGAAATTTCGGGAATTCCCGTCAATAGTCTATTTATTTTGACACAAGTGGGAGAGCGCGCCACGAGTTTAATTGGAAAATTTTGCATTTTTTTAGAGTAAACTTTCGTCTAGAAAATACGTGCGAAAAAAGTTATGTGAACTTCTTTGCGCTCGGTTCACGGCAGCCGCAGACTTCCTTACCATCTAAACTGCTTGCTCGGGCCGCAGATTTCTTTACCGACTCGGCCAACTCACTGATATAAGAGTCGTTACTGAAAAAACCAACGAAGCGTTACTCAGAAGAGATGTTACAAATCATTTGCAGCTACTGTAAGATTCGCTGAATTTTTTTGACCCATGCTACTGTACACTTCTTTGTGTTGGTCTTCGTCAGCATGAAAATAACATGATGTTGATGCGACCGCGACCTACGTATGACGTTCCGCATCGTGTCCTTTTTTAATTAAAAAATAAGTTTTATTTGAAATATGTTAAGTTAATTTTAAAATTTTGCGCGGCACGGCAGTTATCACCCTGCACCGCAGGAGGTTGGTAGTGCCAGCGCGATGGTGCGGGGAGGCGACTCCCCTCCCCCGCGTACACAGGAGGGTCGGGGCCGTGTGCCTAAGCACCTGCCCCTTGTCCAGTTCCAACCGCGGTCAACGGAGGAGCCTTCGCTTCCCGGGCTCCTGCCCTCAGCGGCAGGCGCTCCAGCCGCCACCATTTCTTTAAGATCGTGGGCTGGCGCCATGAGGAAGTCTTGAGAAGAGAATGGCCTGAAGCGCCTTGGACCACCCTGGCGATAGCCGCATCACCACTACGGGTTTCCGAGGAGGGCCTAACGCCTTTCCTGCAGCTCGGCGGCGACCGGGGGACCGGCGCCACGTGCTTCCGCGACTTGGACTACGTGCGCTCTCCGCGACCAGCGTGGCTTGGTGTGCGAAACTATTCGCGATTTTTACGACCGCGGCCACGAGGGTCTCCAATAGTGAACATGTGTTTTTTTTTATTGTGATGTTTTTTGGATTGAAAATATGAAGGGACACGACGAACTTATGTGGGGGTCGGACTCGTTATGTTAGGCTAAGATTAGTTATAAAGTTAGTAAATATAATTGTCATAGTGTTTTGAAACTCCCGCTACTTTCATTGATAAGGTCGCTTCGCACATTGCGTCGCATAATCTGCGTCTCACGCGGATTATTTGAGCGAAACACCCATATCAATGTTTTAGTAATTTTTTTTCATATTAATTTGTCATCTGTCAAAATTTGTTTTACGGTTCTCGGCTTCTCAAAGAGTTTAAACTCAAATTTTTAGTACTTTTTTCAAAAACGGGTTGTTTCAAATCGGATTAAGGCCCGGTTGTTTCAAGTTCGATCAAAGTAAGCGGTCGATAAAAGCATAGATTTTTACGAAAACGGATCGTCTGATTGGTGGAGAACGTAAAATTTCAGTTTAAACTCTACGCTTACTTTGATCGAATTTGAAACAACCGGGCCTTAGACGGACTATATTTCTCCCTTCTATGATGGTCGTTTGTGGTCATTTGCTCTTTTATATGGTCATTTATGGTGTAGTTTATTCCTATGGTCTATGGTTTATTCTCTTTCATTTGTGCAATTCTGTGCATTTGTGTAGTTTTGACGTTTTGACTTTACCATTTGACTTTTGACGCATGTAAGGAAATTGTATTTTCAAGCTTAGTATTCGTGAATTGAAATTTATTTTCAAGTCGTTTAATGTTTTATATTATATTTTTGTTTTCTATCATTCTGAAAATATATTTAGGGTTAATTAATTTCCTTACTGCTTCCTGATTATCCCCTCTATGAAACATTTAAAGTCAAAACGGTATTATGTTTGGCTAATAATTTGATACATTCTGCAGAAGCATTATGGATTATTTCAACAATGTAAGCAGGTGTAATGATGATGCTTCTGAAGACCTATTTCATCGCAGAGAAAAGCCTTCAGATGGACCGACATGTCCCGATAAAGAATTATTCTTCAGAAGACACCAGGTGCCCGTTCACCCGAACCCTACAGAAAGAAACTCGGGAGAGAATTATGCAAACAGTGATTTTAACTCGTTACGTACCCAAGTCATATATTCAGGACGTGCTCCGTCATATATACATGATGCGCCCGTTCACCTGAACCCTGCAGAAAGAAACTCGGGAGAGAATTATGCAAATAATGATTTTAACTCGTTGCGTACCCAAGTCATACATTCGGAACGTGCTACGTCATATATACACAACGCGCCCGATCACCTGAACCCTACGGAGAGAAACTCTGGAGAGAATTATGCAAATAATGATTTTAACCCGTTCCGTACCCAAGCCATATATTCAGGACATGCTCCGTCATATATACACGACACTGGGCTGGAACAGGTTGGAGAAGATGAAGCGTATGGTGCCGTAAGCGTCGAAAATTCCTACTGGGGTAACCAAACAGGAGCAAGCAACCTGGATCTATCTGAAGAGGCCCTATCCAACATGAGCATGTTGCTTGGTAAGTTTTTTATTTATATTATATTAACTTTATCCTCCTCCCTTTATATTAACTCTTGCAAGGGCGGATCCAAGGGGGGGGTCATGGGGGTCATGACCCCCCCCATGGGCTGGGTCCAGGACCTAGGTGGACCTGGACCCAGGCCTAAATTATAACTTCTCGTGACTTGACCACGACTATATGATCCCCCCCTGGCGCCAAAGCTGGATCCGCTCTTGAACTCATGGCGTCTGCTTGCTTGCCGGATGAAAAAACTTTGGATCGATTTTTAACCCTTTTCCCGTGATCCAATCGAGCTGAAACTTGGCAATTAGACTCGTGGCGACGATCAAGAAGATCTATCAAATTTTCATTAAAAAAATTAATAATTGAGCCCTTGCCCGGAATAACGTTGTATCCAACAATACTCTCATTCCGAGAAAAATTGAAAAAATGAAACCAGTTACAATTTATTACATTTTATATTTTAAATATAACAAACATATAATTCTTAGCTAATCTCAATATTAAATAGGGAAAAAAGGCAATTAAATTTGAATCTATTGTAAAAAAACATGCGAATCAGTGGAAAAACGTTGCATAAGAAATTTTCGCAAACAACGTTATTCCGCAAAACGTTTTTTATTTATTCTGCTTTACTTAATAATGCTTTTTAAAAGCAGCATGCTCATCTAACATGAATTCACAAATGTCATCGAGGTCTTTGAGTTTAGCAGCCTTATTGGCAGTGGATTGGAATTCATTAAAGTTAGTTCCAGGCTCCCTAACTGCATGATTTTTTTCCATACGGTAGCTAATCTTCCCCTTCTTCCAAAAAGAGTTGGTAGAAGGCTATAGGAGGTCCATGATTCTAATTCTTTGTGGAAGGTTCTAATTCTGATTGTGATGGGATCATTAGTAGGTAAAGAGCTTTTACGGAACGATAAGTCTCTCGTACATACTATTACCTATCTCCTTCTGTTTGCTGAATATGGCGTCGGACATTCAATTTCTCATGATTACTTTTTTTATTGTAATTCAGTAACCTGAATTCGGATTGAATATTTATATTGATATTAAAATAGAGAAAACATCCCGGATTTAAACATTTTTGACTCAAATTCGACCCTACGAAAAACAACGAGGAATTAAATAAACTTTTTGTATCGGTATTATTTTATGTTACGATAATATAAAGAGCACTATAATGCCAGCATTATTATCAAAAAGCATTTCAAATATCAATATGGATAAATCAATTGAGTAAAATTGGTTAACGTTCGACAAAATAATATTGTCACATATGAAATTACAATACCAATCAGAACTGCCAAATCATATACAAAGTTATTCCACAAACATGTTCCGGCGGGTCAATTGCAGGTTTGATAATATTTGTTCTGGATAAACACTCCTTTCCTGCATCCTTCAACTTATTGGCTTTGATATCTTTCCAGTTTAAAACGTTAGATGTTCGTTTTCTCCCTTTATTCATGTGAATTAAACCACGCTCCACGATATTGACGCGCGGCGACGCCATTTTGAGAAACAATGTACAACGTTCTTCCACAAACCAATAACTTTAAAATGCAGCCAGAAGCCTAAATATTTTTTTCTTGATCTTGATCTTGATCTACCTTAAACGATGCATTATAACATACCCAACATAACTGCATCAATAACTCAAAATTGACATTTGTGTTGGATACAACGTTATTCCGGGCAAGGGCTCAATTATAGTATAATTTCGGATTTTTAGAAAATTTATTGGTTTTATCAAATAGGAATCATTAGGAAAGTTTGCTTACTAGCAACGGCGCGGCGGCGCCGGCGGCCCGATAACGTCGCGGAATATTTTCTAAATTTGAATTACTCCGTCGGTATACATAATAGGTACTTCACTACACAAAGCATGAAGTGTCTTATCAAAGCTCAAAACATCTGACATTTTAGAAATATATTAAATTACTGTAAGTTTAGTGTTATGTTATATGTTTTAATTCGTCTTTAATTGTTGTTATATTTTACAAAGAAAGGGAGTATAATAAAAACTTGGTTTTTATGGGTTACTTTTTTTTACTATTATCTTGAATGATCTTGTAAGTTCTTTAGTAAGCATAAAACAATTCCATATCAAAATGAAAAAATTATTTTATGTATATGATGATGAAACATAATAATTTCGTTGTTTGTCTGTCTGTCCCCTAACTTCGTGTAACGTCCGTTTGTTTGAATTCAAATTCTAAATCTGGTTGTGTAAAGAAGTAAAACAAACGTTCACAATGACCCTCTAGATTTATAAATAGTAACAGACATAAATCAGTGTTGTCGTAATATACTGAACATAGGAAAAAAATTATGATATTACGAATATAGAATTGGAAGCGTTTATCAGAGTATTACTTTCATCTGGAAGTTGTAATTATCGAAGACTTCCACTGAGGGAGGTTTGGACGACAATCCTTCTATTTAAGGCCATTTTTTCTCTGTATCTATATCCAGACAGATTTAAACATATAAACGGTAAGATATGCTTTGATTACAAGCGTGCAAAAAAATGAGGCTTCAGGAATAACTAATTAATTATTCAATACACAATGTCGCGTAACATGAATTAAACTTAACGCTATTCTTTAAATCACACTATTTATGATCTGTCAAAACAAGACTCTCACTGCGCCATAGTTCTGCTGTTAATACCTGCAAATGCTGATTTTTCGAACCTCCATTTAAAATAAAACAAATTATTAAGGTACCCCAGTTCTAGAGCCGCACAAATACATTGCCACATGCACGGTATGGGGGTGTATTGGAATGTGACACAGATCGGGCGGAGATGGCATATGTGTATTTTTTTTTAAATAGAAGTGCGAACACGGAATACGTGTCACATCAATATTCTTAATATCTTCAAACCAAACTAAACGCTTGTGCTATGAAAATAGGACTATCTTGCTGGTCTGAAGTGAGGTTCGAACCTGCGACCTCTGGATCACGAGGGGAGTATCCTAACCACAAGACCAACAAGCTACTCAATGGCCGTGAAATGACAGATCTCTGTAGTAATTTAGAATTACTTAAAAATCCCCAAAATCTCTAAACAATTGTAATTCTTCAATTTGTATGAGTATCTATATTATCATTGCGCTAGATCTGCAAAGTAATGCATTTTTTCCATCGCCAGCTTAAAAAAACCCAAATTGTATGATTTTTTTAAGAAATGAGGTGTACACGTCATTTTAAAATACATTTAGATACAGTAAAACCCGGTTAATTCGAAATTTGCTATAATTCAAAAATTTTAAAACCCACAAGTCCCAAAATGTTAATTGCATAGTAGATTAACCCAGATAATTCGAAAACCCCGGTATATCATAATTTGAAGCAATTTTTAGCCCCTTGTGCCGTAAATTGATATATTTTAGTAATTTTTTTTGAAATGTGATAAAACCAAATAAGTGAGAACTAAAAATAAATCAATATTGGGTACTTTTGTAACAAAAATGTCGCGATCTTTGTATTGGCATAATAAATATTGCGTTTTCAAAATGATTTCTTGAAATATGCAAAAATACTTTACCTTTTCACTAGGCATTTTTCATTTACGATTTATGATTTTTGGCAAATTTTGCAATTTTTTTGTACCTTGAATTTCGTATTAACAGGGTTCCACATAATTTGAAATGGTTTTTTTGGGTCCTACTTGGTAGGGTCTACTGTATTTTCTTAAACCAATTTTATTTTTTCTTCTGGCAAGTTAGTATGTCAGTTTTGAATTTGATGTTTAGTATACTTCGACTCAATATTGGTCGACTGTCAGACTCATTTCTATGTTTAAATGCACAAAACATTTTTGTTTAACAAACAACGTTTTAACATTATAATTATGCATTTACGTTATACGCGAATAAATTGGGAGCCAAAAGCGGTACTTTTAAGTATAATTGTCTGGCAATGTATCAATTTGAATCCTACCTAAATTATGAGATGAATATGTAAACACAACAATGTCAATAGTTATCATATTAATTATTAAAAATTCATTCGCTCCAATGCGATTCAAATAAAATTTAAAAACTTCCCGTCAGATACGCAGTCAGTTTCAGAATCATTTTCTTTGAATTACATAGATTCCCAAGGAAACAATTAAGCGCCGCCGCGATTTTAGTGATGTCCATGTATCAGAATGGTACCAATTTTTTGGTTCCAATCGCTTCTTTAAAGTGTCTAACTGCCATTTGCTGCGTGTTTGTTTTATAAAACTATTGTACAATAGAATACTTTACAAATTTCATCATCGTATTCATTTTTTCCTTTCATTTCAGAACACGGTCTCAGGCGAGACCTGCTGGAGTGCCTGCCAGAGGAGCTGCTAGTCAAATTTGGAGTCTTTTATTGCAAATTGTGCGTGATCGACTTGAATTCCTTTATTCATAGTAAGTCATTAGTTAATTAATTATCTATTAACAGTTAGCTTTTATTCCTAAGAGAGTTGATGGAATATTTATTTATTTCAAAACATACTTATTCATTCATCGATATTGATTTGGTCCACAAAATCTAAAACTGTACAGAGATGTCCTTCTTTAGACGAGGGGATTGGATTGGAGGAAAAATGTATTTTTGTAATAAAGCGTGACTTATTTACTAAGACATTAAACGTGTTGGCAACAGAGGTGGCACCAGGTTGTGCACTAAGAAATTTACATTAGTTCTTTGATGGGCTCTGATTGAATCAGATACATACAGCACACGGAATTAAAAAATTCGGGAAAGCTTTGGAATAAACCTCGTATATTTTTTCTTCAATGCCGAGAATTTTAATCGAACTCAGGTTTCAAAAAAATCAGATTTTTATATTAAAAATAAAAAATCGGATTTTTTGATATAAATCTGATATGTATCAAAAATTGGATATATATCCAAACTTTTTTCTCCTTTTTGCACACGTCGATTGATACAATCTAAATAATTAGGAAATTTATTTTGTACATGAATTATTATTTATTAAATAAATGAATTGCATACTGAAAAAAGCATACATATATGTGCAATTATTATATATAAGTTATAAAAGTTGCTCTTTCTAATGTAGTGTTATGAGTGTTTGTTTCTTTGTATGAAATAAAAAATGGATTATATGAAACAAAATAAACTAAAAACAACCGTAGCACTTTTTAAAATACAACGAGCGCCATCTAGTAACAACCGCGGATATCAAAAAAAACCTGTAGCACTTTTTAAAATACAACTAGTGCCGTCCAGTAACGACCGCAGATAAAAAAAAATAACTTGTAGCACTTTTTAAAATACATCTAACGCCATCTAGTAACAACCGCAGATATTAAAAAAAAAAACAATCGGTAGCATTTTTTAAAATACAACTAGCGCCGTCCAGTAACGACCGCAGATAAAAAAAATAACTTGTAGCACTTTTTAAAATACATCTAACGCCATCTAGTAACAACCGCAGATATTAAAAAAAAAAAAACAATCGGTAGAATTTTTTAAAATACAACTAGCGCCATCTATTAATACATTCATTAACAATTGCAGACTGTTTTTTGGATATAAATATATTAAAGATAAAAGTCAAGCCATAAATATCATGATATATATTGTGATATATATCATGATATATATTGTGATATATATCATGATATATATCCTCGAACCCTGATCAAACTACATTGCAATGCAGAGGGATGGGGTTCTGGGGGAACTACTTGTGCCGCTCCAGGTATACCAGCTAGCATTTAGTGAAGTTCATCAAATATACGGGGACTACACTGGTGGCAGTTTATTCCTTGATTAATTAGCATTGTTGCAAAAAAAAAAACATTTTCCGGTGCACCAAAGTACTGTTATACTAATTTTTTTATATTCACAATGTTCCAATTCAATATTTAATTTATTTAGAATTGTAAAAAAGTGAGAAATTTAAAAAAAAATCATCGGGTATGAGTGACCAACGTACGTAATTTAGGGATTTGAAAAATCTTGTTTTTGAACGATGTGATTCAGCCATCATTCTTTGATTACAATCAATCTCAGGGCGTTGGGATTGTTGCATTCCACAATCAGGATATAATTAGTTAATAACTTCCTCCTAAGTTAGTGAACTATGAAATTAACATTTTGAGATTTGTGTATTTTAAAAATTTTGAATTATGGCAAATTTCCAATCATCGGGGTTTTAGCATTACTAGTACTTTGCCAGGTAGAGAGTTGAAATACTCTAAAAGCGCTAATATTCCTCTCGTTTTTTTGATTCGCCTGGCCACCTTATCGTGTGATTCAGCACTTGAATAATTAATAATTCCATTGTTCTACCATTTTACAGAATAATTGAAATTTGGTTGTAAATACCATATCACCAGAAACATATTTTAAAATTCAAAAATGTTTTGAATGAATTATCAAAATTTTCAATAATGGATAAATGTATTATTTGCATTATACATAAAAATTTGTATGGTCCTAGGTGGCTGCCACTACACCTCAACCACGCACATGAAGAAAGTCTTGCGGTGGATGAAAGACTGGAGCATCTCCACTGGATGTGAGCTACCCAAAGGCCTGGAGGGACCAGACTTGGTAAATATTATTGTATTATATCATATAATGTCATGTTAACCTTTCTCATATGGTGCTGAAATTAAACACGCATTCTGGTACCGTTTACTCAGTGTACATGTAGATGTTTAAAATGAATATTTTACATTTTTTAATCATTAAAATAATAGTTAAAATATACAGGGTTATTTGTAAAACATTAATAACCTCGCAGGACTATATTCCTGCCTTGATTATGAGTCGAAAATGTTCAAGCTATTATGACCTAATGTCAATAGTTAGGGAGATATGCGACATCAAAGTTTGCATTTTTTTTCAATATTTCTGACTTATTTTTTGTAAAACGTTGGACTATCATTACAGTAACTCATATCGATTTCGAAAAAGTCATTTGTTTCAATGCAAGTTAAATAAAATGATAAAAACCTTGAAAAAATTCCAATTGGAAAGTTTTCCAATTGGAATTCGAAGGTTTTTATTTTTTTATTTGATTTGTATTAAAGGGAATGATTTTTTCATATTCGATATAAGTTACTGTAATGATAGTCCATCGTTTCACAAAAAATAAGTCAGAAATATTGAAAAAAAAATGTAAACTTTGATGTCGCATATCTCCTTAACTATTGATATTAGGTCATAATAGCTTGAACATTTTCGACTCATAATCAAGGCAGGAATATATTCCTGCGAGGTTATTAATGTTTTACAGATAACCCTGTATATGTAAGTGAATATTATATATGCATCGATAATTGTGTAAAAAATGAGAAAAAACATTGATCATTACGAATGACATGTGGAGTACCGGGTCTCCCGGATCCCACTTTTTGTATAATTATTACAGGATGAAAAGCAGCTGATGGAAAACAGAAAATCGCGAGCAGTTTTATATTGTTTATTTAGATTACGGTACGTCGACCTTGTGAGATAATGGTACACCTGGTAAGGTATGCCTGGGGTCGTCAATTTGTTCCTTGTCGCATGCGTAGCTGGTGCAGGAAAAGGTCGAAGTGAAGATCATGTTGGAAGCTGGAGATGGTGCTGACGACTGATGTAAGTGGCGTATCGCAGTGAGGTTGAGGTGGTACTGCCGGGAGCAGATGGTATTCGCTGCCAGAGGTGGCGAAGACAGTGGAGCGATGAAGTGGATAAAGAGATGAGCAGCGTAGCAATTGTGGTATGATGCGTAGCTAAGGCAGGCTGAAGGTTGATCGTGTGGTGTAGAGAGAGATGCGCTACGTAGCGAGATGAGCTACGGGTAGCAATCGTTGGGCAACACGACTGCATAGCAAAGTGTGCTACGGTAGCAGTCAAGCAGCGTGTTGCCTTGGTGATGGCCGGGGAACAAACTGTTTTGGTATGTCCGAAACATGCCTTTTATATCGCAATTTTGCTTGCGAAACGTGTTCAAAAACCTGTGTAAAAAATCACATATCAACATCTTTTTATTTTCCTTTGTTGTCGTGGGAACAGCTATGTCCGTGGAATCCTCGTGTGAATTGCCTGGTGTCGATTTTATCTGTAATATGAATACAGACATCCGTACTTCCAAATGCGCATGTGTTTTGCTGCGCATCATGCTCTCGGCGAAAATCGACGCTAGTTAAAAACGCGTGGGAAAACGGGTATAAACAGTATAAAGACCTGTCTGACTCGGCTAGCGTGTAAATCGGCAATCCAGCACCACTCGTTCTGCACTGTGCGCTCTGTGCACCGAGCACTGCGCTCCCCGCACCACTCCCTATCTACAATACATCTACAATGAGTTTCAACAAGTAGGAAATTTCGTTACATTATTCCACAAAATCACTTACTTATTATCATTTTAAGTACGAAACAAAACAAAAGTGTCTTCTTTTATAAAATAAACTAGAACTTAAAAAAATACTTAAGTATATTTCTTTTATATTACTTTATCTTCCCGCCTTATCTCAATGCAATTTTTGCACAAAAAAGCATGTTCCATGCACATTAGCTTTAAACATGTAGAAAAACAATACTTAGTCTTACGATCATGGATGCTATACATCAGCGCGTCTCACATATGTCAGTTTTTAATGCGTTGATGATGACATTACAGCGATCCTTTTTCGGGTTTCGCACATTCTGTTGTCTCTCACGAAGGCATCAAATTAGACCTAAATAGCAAATGAAATCATGTATTTTTGTTTGCGGCGTGTCTCGCAGCACCCTGGAGGGCTGGGAATTATATTTTCAGGCCGAGTACGGATGTTCGGTAAAAGAAAATCTTTTTGCCACTTTGTTTCATCTTTAGAGGTATAAATAGGCCCATTCTATTCCACCTTTTCCTCCAGCGACTGAAACGGTGGAGTTCCGAACGTCACAGTAAAAATCTAAAATATTTGGTTTTGAAATGTCCGGGTTTGAGATACCCGACCTCACTCACAACGGGTTAAAGTGTATTTGATGTATTGACTAGGTAAAATACAATAACTGACTACATAAGTAAAATAAAATAAGTTTTCAAAGAATATTCTATGAACTATAAAAAACAAGATTTATTTTTTCAAAATTATTAAAAGGCACGATGACTCCTTAACCCTTTAAGTGCACTAATTTTCATAATTTTTTTCAACATTCTCTTCAGAAGGTTTCAAACTATGATAATAAAAACACAGAAATTGTATACTACATATTTATTGCCAAGAAAATATATTAAAATGTACAAGATTTATTTGCAAGAATTGCGTATTTGATTGTGTCATATTTCCAAGGTCATCCTCAAAATCGCTGCTGTCACTAATAACATGCAACCTCCGATTGACAGAAACCACAATATCACTTCCGCTATCGCTCTCATAATCACTAACGCAGTTTTCAAATTGTTCTGTCATTTCAATATCCATATCTGAACTTTCACTCATTTTTAAATCAAATTTAGGATTATAGATATAGATAATAATAACGGTGTTTATAGAAAAAAGAGTGATTGAAGAAAGTTAGAACGCAATTTAATTAATAAAAATTTAATTAATGAACGCGGGAACACGACCGTCACTGACGCGCGCCAAAAGTGAACTGTCGAAACGAGCGCTGTCGCGCCAGTTGCATTTTCAGCACACCTTACCTAGGAGCGCCACGGCGCTTTTCGGCACTATAAGGGTTAAATAAGGAGGGAATAGTGAGAAAGATATATGATTATAAATATGGAGTATGTGTGTAGATGGAAAATTTTATTTGGTTTGTTTTTTGTAGGGTCCCCTGACTGACCGGATGAAAGCGTGTGAACTATGTAATGAAGAGTTTGCCACGCCAGCCGATGCCAATGAGCATTACAAAGGACGTCTTCATCGCTTGTAAGTACCACAGAAAAACCCTGCTGATTCAAACTCCGATAAATCGAGATGCGTCATTCGCTAGAATGTTAATTTCACAGTTGGTTAAACTCAATGATTCGTAATTATAAATAATTTCTACACCCTTGCCATAAATCAATACTTTGTGATTCACCTAATTCAAAATGTTTTAACAAGTTATAAAAAACTAATAATACAAGCAGCTTTATGGTCGCGTCCACCCATCTAAGGTGTCCTTCCAATAATTCCCGGTACCTTTTAGACTCTACTCTATCTATACATATTATGTCGCGATCCCTAAAATTGAGGAATGTTGGTTGCTGACAGTTTGCGCTAATTCCTCGTACCTGAATGTGTTTAAAAGTGTTTTTTTACTTTTTTAAATCCCTCTTTAATTCATTAAGGATAAATTATAGAAGTCTCACAGATACAAAGCTATTTATATATGAAATTCTCTTATACGATGGCTCAGAGCTCATAACCTCTATGAGCTGGCTTAAGTGATCACTCTACACAATGCAACGTTCACCAATTCCATCGTAAGAACATCCACATATTATCAAATTTTTAATGTTCTATACAGACTTATTTGGAAAACATTAATAACCTCGCAGAACTATATTCCTGCCTTGATTATGATTCGAAAATGTTCAAGCTATTATGACCTAATATCAATAGTTATGGAGATATGCTACATCAAAGTTTGCATTTTTTTTCAATATTTTTTACTTATTTTTTGTAAAACGTTGAACTATCATTACAGTACCTTACGATTCGATTACGAAAAATTCATTCTTTTCAGTAAAAGTTAAATAAAATGATAAAAACCCTGAAAATTCTCCTGAAAGTTTTCCAATTGGAATTCAATGATTTTTTTTTTAAATTTACTTGTATTAAAGGGAATGAATTTTTCATATTCGATATAAGTTACTGTAATGATAGTCCAACGTTCTAAAAAAAATAAGTCTGAAATATTGAAAAAAAATTGCTAACTTTGATGTTGCATATCTCCATAACTATTGATATTATTAGTCATAATAGCTAGAACATTTTAGACTTATAATCAAGGCAGGAATATAGTCCTGCGAGGTTATTAATGTTTTCCTAATAATCCTGTATATTTCAATGTCAAATCAAGAACATTAAATATGTTCCACTGGTCTCTGCTGTTTTTTTTAACTCATTAAAAGTAGTACGCATAGATTTCGCAATTGGTAATGATACTTCTATATTTTATTTTTCAAATTGGAGTTTTTTTAATTTGATTATTTTTGTTTTTGTGTTGTTAAAATGATAAATTTTTTTGGAAGAAGTTATTACTGACTTCTTATTATTTCACGCATTTATGGACAATTGTATTTCTAATATTTACGCTCTGTATTAATCTGAGTCGGAAAAAAGGCAAAATCGAAAGTTAAAATTGATTAAAGGTGAAAGAAGCCTTCAAAGAAAACTGTCAACATTTTCGATTAGGGCCGTCCAAATGTGACGAAATGAAAAAAATATTAATAAGCAGGTATGTCAATATCAGAGATTTAAGTAATAGAAATGTCACGATCTTTGTTTTAGCACAATAAATATTGAGTTTTCAAGATGATTACTCAAAATATGTAAAAATACATACATTTTCCGTAAAATTAAAGGCCTTTTTCACAAGTTTTATGATTTTTGGCAAGTTTGCAATCCTATTAAGTTTTTTTTTACGAGGTTCTACTGTATTTTGAATTAGGATGCATTGGAAAAATTATAAGGTAAATATTTCATTTTGATTTATTTCCCAAAATTTCTTACTTGAGTTGATTGATTGCAAGTGAGCTATCTGAATATTGAAACTTTACGCAATAGACCAAGGTATTCAATAACGATATATATTCTATAAATGAGAGTGTATTTCAGAGTTATCACCGAGGAAAGAATGGTGAAGAATCCCACTCTTCTCATCGCACCTGAAGGAGTACGGAGAAAGTAAGTTATTTCATCAACCCAAAAAACCCAACTACACTGCACATATTTTTTTTAATGGGCCATATTTCCCCTCCCTGTTCGTCCTACCCTCTCCCAAGATATAATCTATAGCGTTTGACAGATCTGACCCAAATTATACATACTTATTCTTTAGAACCCGGTGGAAAACATGGGCCACATTCCCTCCCCCCCACTCCCTTTCATCATCGCTCCTCGTCGACAAGATATATTCTCTATACAAATCTACACCATTTGACAAGTCTGTTATATCTCTATACAAATGTTGCATATTTATTCTTTAGAACCCTGTGAGTAACATAGGTAACATTTCTTCCTGCCCACTTTACCCCCACCCTCCCCTGATATGTTTTTCATACAAATCTACACCGTTTGAGAGATCTGATCCAAATTTTGCATACTTATTCTTTAGGATCCCGGAAAAAACATAGATCACACCCCCCCACCTTTGCTTTCTTGTAATAAGTATTCTTTAGTAATTCAAGTTTTTTGACCTTGGAGAAATATTGTGGGAAACATGTAAGTGAAAAATGGCAGATAATTTTTATTTTAAGTTTTTATTTATACCTTATAGAATCTTGATTATTATGTTATCTATCATTTTGTTGTGTCTCAAAAATAAAATATGATTGTATACACGAACAATCATGCACAAATAAAACAAGCATTTCTTAGTTGCATTTTACAACCCGTAATAAATATAATCGCTCCGCGCCACTCCCGGACATACCATCCACCTCCTGTCTGGATTAAATGGAAATTAAATTGAATGTTGTTATTTAGAGGCATTGCAAAACAATGATACCTTCCCCCACCGTCTTCTTTTTAATTAAATTTCATTTTGGATAAATACACAATAATCGCTGCTTTGCCAATAACAATAATGTTTGTTTGTCAGGATTTTGCTGTTGTCACGAGAAAGGGGCGTCTTTAACCTGGGCGAGAAAGCTGCCGAGAAAATTTTTGAGTGCAATCTGTGTGCCGTAAGATTTCTTTATTTTCCTCATGTAGTTTGATACAGCATCCCAATTATAACAATTTCGTTGCCTGTCTGTCCGTCCGTCCATGCAACTTCGTGCAACGTCCATAACTTTTTTATGATTATTTTTGTAATACAATAAATAAATACTTATTCCTTAGGAACTGACATGTAAGAGTACCATCATTTTTGACAGGTTACAGCTAGTTTCAATGTAATAAAGTGTTACTGAATTTTATCCCCAGGGGGACATTATTAATCAAGATATATTTTAGATGTCTCATAAGCTACTTTTTAATATGGGAAAGCACGGAAGTCTTTTTGGGTGTCCAAAGGGGTTACGACCTATCGTATGGCTGGCTTAAGGCTGGACATTCACTGCAAATGCATATTTCGTCGTTTTTTTTTTACGAAAATGTTGTTTTTTATTATTCATTTATATCGGAATGTATACTCTAGACTGCAATTTTTTTAGGGCAATAACTTCAATTATATATCTCATATCTCCCTAACTATTGATATTAGGTCATAATAGCTTGAACATTTTCGACTCAAAATCAAGGCAGGAATATAGCCCTGCGAGGTTATTAATGTTTTACTAATGTTTTACAAATAACCCTGTATATACAGGGTTATTCTAATTGGAAAACGTTTTACAAAAAATAAGTCAGAAATATTGAAAAAAAATGCAAACTTTGATGTCGCGTATCTCCTTAACTATTGATATTAGGTCATAATAGCTTGAACATTTTCGACTCATAATCAAGGCAGGAATATAGCCCTGCGAGGTTATTAATGTTTTACAAATAACCCTGTATATATATATATAATATGTTTGATCAGTGGTAACGGTAATAGTCAAGTAAAAAGCATAGATTTTTACGAAAACAGGTTTGATTGGTAGAAAACTTTTTGCTTATTTATTACCATTGATCAAACCAGTATCGTTACTTGGCGCCTCCAAATTCTTTTTAATTTCAATGTGATTTTGTTACAGATTACGTGCACGAATGATCTAAGCTTACAAAGTCACCTCAATGGAGTTAAACATAACAAAACCGTGAGGAAACTTGAAAAATTCTTTGATACAAGTACGAACGTTGTGATAAACAATCAGATGCAGGCGAATCTCGAGATGATACAGGGCCCCCAAGACCAACTTCAGTCGGGCACAGCCAGCACAGCTCAGCCAGAAAGCAAGGGTGTGTACATTCTCAATCTTGCTTCAAATATTTGATTACTGAAAACAAACAATTGTATACTTCGAATTTCTTTGGGAATGTCATTTGCAAATCAAAGAATTTTCATTTAACCCTCCCCTGGCGGCTGTCGTATATACGTGACACTTGAAAGCCGTGCCCATTTGGAGGGCGTCATGCATATATGACACCAACTTTGATGGGGAATTGTGGATAATGCAGTTCACTTCTTTGCTGCTTAATGATAAATACGTGTTAAATAGACATCTTACCGACATCCCAATTATAATAATTTCGTTGGCTGTTTGTCCGTCCGCGTAACATCCGTAAACTCTTTATAGCAAAATATTTATTTTTGAAAAAATTATTTTTTAATAAAATATATAAGTAGTTTTTCCTTAGGAACCGAAATTTAAAAGTACCGTCATTTTTGATGGTTTACGGCTAGTCTCTTAATAAATCTTCAAACCATTTTATATCAAAGCTCATAATATACCAAATCCACTTTTGTCCCCTGCGTCGTGTGTTATTAACGTCAGTTTAAATTTGGCGAAATTAAAGAAGAAAAAAAATGTCCAGAGTTGCATAGACCACATTGTGGCGGGAAATCCTAAATGCATGATGCATTAAAAATACTATACCAGTTTGTACAAAGATTTGGACATACTCAAAATTGTGTGAATTATTTTACTGATAAAAAAAAGTAGGAATAATATTTAGATTTCAAAAAAACATTCGACACACTGAAACACCAGATTTTACTGACAGCAATGGATGAATACGAGGATCACTAAAAAATTACGTGACAAACACAAAACGTACACTCTGTTGTTGAAACTGTCTATGGTTGAAATAACAATTTTGAAGGCGGGAATTACAGCGATTTGCTCACAATGCACTTTTTGATCTCTTTTTTCATGTAGTGTTCTTCCTGTCTCATCAGAGAGCCAAGGTACGCGCCCTTTCAAAAACTACCATGAGAGTATTGAAATCGGAAATCACTCCCAAAAGTCTTTTTGTCAGCGTGTATAAGAATTTAATTTTTTTTTTAATATTTTGTATTTGAAAAATAAGTTGGTGTAAAAATAGTACATATTATATTAACTCTCTTTTTTATAGAATTCATAACATAAAAATGACCAATTCGTGTAGTGTCACCTATGTTTTAAAGTTTGAAATATTAGTTTCTAATAAAAATAAATGAAAATATAGGTAAATAAAAATTTGCCGAAAGAAACTGATATCTTATATCAGCTCCTAAGCTTATTAAGTATTCAAAATCTCGCCGTCGAATGCATGTCATAAATGGTTCTTCCTAATTGCTCCGTTCCTGAATAAAAAGTGCTGACGGTTGCGAAAGTTTTCCATGTCACGGGAACGTCTATCATAACTTGAAGAAGAGATGTCACTCGAGTAGCTTGTAGTGATTTTTCAAAATGAGCCTTCCGCCTCCCTAGTGAAACGATTGTAGAAAAAGAAACAGGGCTAATAGTAAAGAAAAAAAGCCTTGCGAAGATTCTATCTCACTTGCATATTATTTTCTGTATAATATCTAACGTAAAATGAAAGGGGATATACAAGCTAGTTAAATTATTACACATAACTCTCTTAAATTAACGAAAATTCATATGTTTCAAAACGTATTAACGATATGTTTTCAGAATTTTTGTTGATTGACCAGAATTATGTATTCCTACATTCAGGAAACTGTAAATTTTCCAGGATGTTGGTCATCAGTTTGTTTGCAAATGTCTTAAGCATACAAAGTGGGAAAATATTTTCAAAAGTAAATAATGCAAGACAATAATCATTGTGGATTAATTTAATTTTGTTTGCAGATGCCACGAAGGAATTTGTCAACGGTAAAGGAAAACAGAGCGAAACAGTCTCTACTAATGAATGTGAAGAGCAGACGACGTCATTGCAAGCAAAGGGAAAATACCCAGATCACGAGAAAGACTCGTTAGCGAATAGATTGAGTGAAGAACAGGGTATAAGCAAGCAGTGTACAGTTAGTAGGTTCAACGAGGATCAAAATACCAGCAGAGAGCGATATAATACAAATTATACAAGAGGAAGGCAATATGATATTAATAGCAGAGGACGACATAATACAAACAGAGGGCGGTATGATGCTAATAATATTAGCAAAGGGCAATATAATGATGAGCAGATGATGTCATTGCAAGCAAAGGGAAAATACCCAGATCATGAGAAAGACTCGTTAGCGAATAGATTGAGAGAAGAACAGGGTATAAGCAGAGAACAGTGTACAGTAAGTAAGTTCAACGAGGATCAAAGTACCAGCAGAGAGCGATATAATACAAGAGGAAGGCAATATAATATTAATAGCAGAGGACGATATAATACAAGTAATATAAGCAGAGGGCGGTATAATGCTAATATTATGAGAAGAGAGCAATGTAATATAAGAGATACTAGCAGAGAGCGATATAATACGAGGGATACAAGTAGAGAGCGATATGATACAAGTGATACGAAAAGAAAGCGATATAATACAAATGATAAAAGCAGAGAGCGGTATAATACGAGAGATAAAAGCAGAGAGCGGCATAATACAAGTGATACAAGCAGAGAGCGGTATAATGCTAATAACAAAGAGCGATGTAATATAAGAGATACAAGCGGAGAGCGTTGCAATACAAGTGATGTGAAAAAAGAGCGATCTAACAGAAGTGATTCGAACAATAAACAATATGATATAAGCGATACGATCATAGAACGATTAAATACGAGTGGTAAATACTATTTTTAATGTTACCAAATAATTATATAATACACGTGTTAAGCAGAGAGCGATACAATACTACAAAATGACGATATTAGACTATAACTAGAACAGATCCAATCATTGTTGTTCACTTTTCTTTTTCACTTTTTTCAAATACCGTCTTAGTCAAATTATTTTTTTCTAATAATCTTTAATTTAATTTAGGAAATTTGTGTTTAACTGTGTTTTTATTTTTTTATTTATTTATTAATTTTTTTTTTTTTTTTACATCTCAGACCCACAAAACATCACATTGATATTTGTCTGTAGGTGCATCAATACATATATATAAATAAATCGTATTTACCAGAAATACATTCATATTAATAATACAATAGGTCTTATAAACTCAAATACAAATCAACAATACAAGAAAAAATACAAATATTACCAAAATCAAAATAAGTCTCTTTTATTTAATAACATATTCATTAATTCTGTATTTTGCCCTTTTTTATTAATATCCATTTTGACACGACATGGGATTTTATTTAATATTTTTGGTATGACATATTTTAATGTTCTTTGTCCATATTTATTTATGACCTTCGGTATTCGTAGTCCTTCTTTAACAGTAAATCTGGTACTATGTTTATGAATCAATCTATGCTTATATGTCCCATCTTCATGATATCGTGTAATTAGTTTGTACCACAAGATAGCATTAATTGGCATAGAGCCTTGTTTCTTGAAGAGTTCCTGTATATCTTTAGTAGCACTTTCTTTATTTATTAATTTTATAGCCGAATTTTGAATATTTTGAATTTTTCTAATATTAGTTTTGCAAGTTAGACCCCAGCTAGTTATTCCATACCTTATTACCGATTCCGCTAAAGATTGATATATAGTTTTCATAGTCTGTATCGGAACATAGTATTTAATCTTGTGCATACATCCCAATACAGTTCTCAACCTCTTACATACCTTATTTACCTGAATATCCCATTTGAAAAATGTATCCATGGTAATACCAAGATATACGTATTCATTAACTAATTCAATTTTTTCACAATTACACGATGCATTAATTCCGGAATGCAAGCAATCAAAATTATGGGAAATAATATTTATTTGATTAGTCACAGTTATATGAGGTGACCTTACATGCATGACTTTAGTTTTTTTTGCATTAATAATTAAACCCATATCATGAGACCATGAGACCATTAGGTTATTAAAATGTTCAATTTCCTTTGGAAGAAGTTATTACTGACTTATCTTATTATTTCACGTTTTTGTGAATCGAGTGAAGATTGAAGACCCTTCAAACATAACTATAAACATTTTCGATTACGGCTATCCAAACACGATGAATTGTAAAAAATAATTAGATTTTTTTTTCGCAAGTCACAACAGCAAATATGTCAGAAAGGATCACTGAGATGATTTGGTCATGTGGAACGTATGGAAGAAGAGAGGATGGTTAAGAAAATTTATGAGGCGAGCGTTGAAGGCAGCAGGAACAGCACAATCAGATATTACAAATATTGGAGCCCTTTTAAAAAACTCAACAACCGTAGAGCATGCACGAGAAGATGTATGAATGTGGCTGAAGCAAAAGCGGCGTGCCAAGAAAGAAGTGTGTGGGGTTCTATCCTCTCTGCATACTCCTGCGGTGAAACGACGTGATGATTAGTCAGTTGGTACTTTAGTAGTGCAGGAATACCACGAGATTAAAATTTTTTCATGAGTTTTTTTTTTGGTTCTTTGAATTTTGAATTAACGGGGTCTCACAAAATTCAAAATGATTTTTGTTTGGGTCCTTTGAATTTCCAAGAACAAAGTTCGGACCCCCATGTTTGTAAAAAGGCCCGGTTGTTTCAAGTTGGATTAAAATAAAAGATCGTTTAAAGCATAGATTTTTACGGAAACGGATCGTTTCTATCGGTGGAGAACACAAAAATCTATGCTTTAAACGAAGTTTTACTTTAACCCAACTTGAAACAACCGACCCTTAGCCAACTATTGAAATTAGCAATTCTATATATCGACGGCTCCTACGTATAATATTGTAACCCACAAATCGTCGATTTTGAGTTTTTTGTGTATTTCATATGTATTTAATTATATATTTATTTCCAAGAAAGAAAAAAAATTATTTTGCAATAAATAACTTTTTTTTCGGACGTATTTTATTGTATCTCAAACAATCACATATTTTTTACGAAGTACACTATCGTATGTAACACCTACGATAATACGCGTTGGAAAATAACAAAAGATTATTTTATCGTATGTAACACTTACGATAACATACGTTGGAAAATAATACAAGATAATTATCGTATGTAACACTTACGATAATATGCTTGAGAAAATAACATAAGAAAATTATCGTATGTAACACTTACGATAATATGCGTTGGAAAATAACATAAGATAATTATCGTATGTAACACTTACGATAATATGCGTTGGAAAATAACACAAGATAATTATCTTATGTAACTTTTAAGATAGTTTACACTGGAAAACAAATAAAGATTATTATCTTATGTAATACTTACGATGTTACACATCGGAAATTATCGTATGAATTATGTATTATGTTACACTTGAGATAGTTCACGACATCGGATAATTTTACTTACGATAATTTGTAACCAAAAAATATATTATAAATAATGGAGGATTGTTTTTTTCTGTTTAATTTATAAGTATAATTATATTGTAACAAGCTGTTCGTTGACATTTGACAGTTCCATAGAAAAGTGTCACATGCGCAGAACGGCGGGCCGGTATGTCCAGTGGTTGAAATAAGAACTAACGTGATTAAATAAATAGCGAAGAAATGGAAGGGTTCTTACCCGAGTAGAAAAACAAAAGAGAGCATTTCTTTTGTGTTTGAATAAAAAAATAGAGAGTATTGCGTTGCGAGCGATTGTAAAATGTCAGAGATAATGTACAAGCGATAATAAAAGATTTATTTTACAAGTTGTGCCATTTCATTTTTCGAGCGAGCCACGCCACGTAACAACTGGCGTCAGAAGTGGGATTCGGGAGATTTTTAAGAAATCAACGTAAAGATCGTGGCACAGGAAGAAATGGCAACCATGGAGGAATTTTCGGATGCGGAGTGCGATATGATAATGAAGATGCTGGAAGAACTGGAGCGGAAACGCCAAGAAGACAAGGAAGAACAGGAGCGGAAACGCCAAGACGACAAGGAAGAACAGGAGCGGAAACGCCAAGAAGACAAGGAAGAACAGGAGCGGAAACGCCAAGAAGACAAAGAAGAACAGAAGCGGAAACGCCAAGAAGACAAAGATGGAAAATGCAGCCGAGGACCAGGTGGTGGTGGAAAATGCGGCCGAGGACCAGGTGACGACGGAAAATGCGGCTGAGGACCAGATAAGGATGGAAAATGTGGGCGAGGACCAGTTTGCGATGGACCTCAGCAATACTGTGTTCGACGCCGAGCAGCGCGAGTTCACTGATCTCAAGATACAGGAGGACTTGGAGCCCTTGCCCTTCTGCGTAGTCACCGTGGAGGACAAACCCATGGTGCAAGTAGGGTACAAAGGGGAGAACAAGAAACTCTCTCCCGATGAAATTAGTCCCATGGTGTTGGACGAGATCGAACAGACGACCGAAGCATACGTAGACCAGAGTGTGAAGAAAGCAGTTCTGGCTGTGACAGATTACTTCAGTGACTCTCAGCGACAAGCTATCAGGAATGTGGTCAGGATAGTCAAACTCAACATGCTGCAGATCATCAATGAGCTCACTGTGGCGGCGCGGGCTTACGGGTTCAACACAAATTCAAAGGGCAAGCGTAGCGTGCTCGTCTTTGACCCAGGTGGATGGAACTTCCAAGTATCGATCTGGAGTGCTAATCACTTTTACTGAGGATTTTAAAAAAAAATGTTCGAGGAAGCAGAGAGGTTCCGTGCAACGAAGAAGCGAATTGAGGCACGCGATAAGCTGAAAAGAAAATGAATCGATGACGATTGAGATAGATGTGAGAACACGCGCTCGTGTATTGGAGTGTGGCAGCATGGGAATTTGGAGATCTCATGGGGACAACAATGATCCTGTTCGGGACGAACAGTATTGAGAGAGGGAGGCTGTGTAACGAGCTGTTCGTTGACATTTGACAGTTCCATAGAAAAGTGTCACATGTGCAGAACGGCGGGCCGGTATGCCCAGTGGTTGAAATAAGAACTAACATGATTAAATAAATAGCGAAGAAATGGAAGGGTTCTTACCCGAGTAGAAAAACAAAAGAGAGCAGTTCTTTTGTTTTTGAATGAAAAAATAGAGAGTATTGCGTTGCGAGCGATTGTAAAATGTCAGAGATAATGTACAAGCGATAATAAAAGATTTATTTTACAAGTTGTGCCATTTCATTTTTCGAGCGAGCCACGCCACGTAACAATATATAGAATCTCCATTACCGCTCGGTGCCAACATAGAAGAAATTGATTTACTTTTCAGTATATTTGCAAAGAAGGACTGTATCGGTGGCACATCACCTTTGATTCGTAGAGGTAAGGTCCACTAATCGACTTTTAGACGTAGGTACTGCTAGTTTCACTCGTCATTAACAACTCTGTTTAAGTAAAGCATTGTTTTTAGATGATTCAGTAGGTATCACGTGAAATCCACTCTAATAAAGTCAAAAGATACCTATTTCAATAAGAAAATTTGACTACATTATACAATAATTTGTTCATATTTAAATAATTTCTTGTTAAAAATTAATTGAAATATCTATATAAAATTACAATTTTGTATATCTATGTATTTAGAACTATTTTTTTAGCCAATTCAAAACGGGAAATCGATGAACAGAAATATGGTGACGAACCTACGCCATATCCATCATCAGACATCAGACTGTAATTTGAACCACTTGGACAACGATTGCAGTGATATATTTTGCCCTTTATTCATTGCACACAGTCACACTACTCACATTTTGTCTCAGTCATCCAACCTACCCGATGTTACTGTTTTAACTCCTGTGTGTCGGTGATGTAACGTAGGTCTACCTGTCATACAAAATATGAAATATCTACCTTATTTACGAAAACTAAAACGTCACATTTTTTGTAATCATCGAATAGACATTTTCACACCAAAATTACTAAATTAAACTGTTAGGAATGTACGGATTTTTTAATTAAAAAATATTTATTCATTACTCTCGTATTTTCAGCCAGTGTGTAAGAGAGAGCTGTATATTGTGCATCGCAGTTAAATCGAGCAAGAAAGAGCACGACAATACCATACATTTCATGTAGGACAGAGATGGCGGTTGCTTGGGTTTCGGCGAAAGAAAAAACAATATAGAAAGAGTACGATAGAGTCGGGTAACACATGCTAGGCAAAGACGGAGTGCATGCGACTGAAGCGAGCAGGCGACCGCGTCGTTGTATTCAGTTGCTATTGAAACGTCGGCGGAAGCGCACGCGAATTCGATTTGCCAATGATTTTATAATAATTTACTAAAATAATGCAAATATGTATATTTAACTTACATAATTATATAAAGGGACCTTTAAAAAGTCTTGTCTGTATTGTATATATGTATGTTTTATCACATATTAAAAACTATGCCGATTTTTAAACAGGTAACGCTGTGTTACTCCACCGTCCCCAAAGTTTTTTTTTAGCACAGTCTTTTAAGAGTTAACAACTCCGCAATCAAATACACCACTCTCATCCGTTTCAATGAACATGCCAACAACTCATTTAAGACAGAGAAAAAAAATAATAAGAAAAGACAAAAGAAATTTAAGACGACGGTTTAAAAGTGAATGGAAAGATGTTAAAAGAAAGACCCAAAAAAACTAAGGAAATGCTTACCAAAGTCGCGACGGGACCATAAAATGTGCTAAGGAAATAGGAGAAAAATGTCTAAGCTCATGCTGTATGAAGTGTATTGTTAAAATAAGTGATAATCAAAGAAAGGCTATTTTGTTTTGGAAATTAGGTAACCGAGAAAAGCAACGGAAATTCATTGCCAATTTGGCACTGCAACAAATGAAAAGAAGAATATATACAGATAAAACTGACTCTAGGCGAAATTTTACAATAAAATATTACCTTCCTTTAGATAATTGGAGGGATGAAGGGACACAACCGGATCTATTGAATGTTTGTAAAAAAATGTTCTTATTGACGTTTTCCGTAAGTGAACAGTTTGTTTACACTGCCATCGGAAAGATGGATAAAGTGGCCGGTATTTTAAAAAAGATTTACGTGGTTCACATACAAACCGTAGAATAATAATAAAGAAAGAAATAAAAAACAGCGTATGTAATTATATAAGAGCTTTAGAACCAGTAGAATCACATTACACGCGAAAAGACAGTTCAAAACTGTTTTTAGATGGTGACTTTCGCCTCTTATTTGATTTATACAATGAGTGGGAGACAAATGATATTATAAAATATCAGACCATACGGCAATATGGTGATATTGTCAACGAAAACTTTAAGTTATGTTTTCATATACCAAAAAAGACCAGTGTGACCAATGTCACATTTTTAGTAACATAAATAACCCTTCTCTAGAACAATCAGAAATACAAGAAAAACATATATCCAATAAAATATTAGCTAGACAAAAGAAAAAACAATATAAAAAGGTGGCTGAATCATCACTAAATACAGTAGTCACAGCTACTTTCGACTTTCAAAAGCTGCTAACTGCATATCACGGACAACTAAGTGCACTTTATTACAAACGTAAATTGTTGATGATAACTTCACAGTTTTTAATTTAGGCAAAACAGAAGCCACTTGTTATATGTGGCACGAAGGCGATGGTAAACGCGGAGCAAATGAGGTCTCAAGTTGTCTACTCGATTTTATATTGAAGAAGCATGAAAAGGGAGTAAGGGACTTTAGATTTTGGTCTGACAACTGCGTTGGCCAAAATAGAAACAGAATTGTTTATGCATTCTATATTTATCCAGCCCAAAAATATAGTGTCAATATTAAGCACTCGTTTCTGGAAAAAGGACACAATCCAAACGAAGGGGACAGCTCCACGCCTTAATTGAAAGGTCCGCAAAAAATAAATTAATATACGCTCCTTCAGAATGGTACTGTTTAGTCAGATGGGCAAAAGAAGATGGAAAACCATATAAAGTAGTAGAAATGAATTATTCCAACTTCTTTGATTTTAAAACCCTTTTAGTAGGACGTAACTGGATAAAAAAATGTGAACGGAGAAAACGTTCAATGGAATAAAATTCAAGAAATCAGTATTTCTTTAAATGATCCTTTCAAAATAAATTACAAATATGATTTATCTACAAGTAACTATTTAACTCTAGCAGTAACAATCAATACTCGCAGTCGACTAAAAAAACCAGCACCACATAGTATAAATCCTTTATATCCCAATCCTTTCCTAATTCCGAAAGCAAAAAAGATGACATTTTAAGCATGTGTAATAGTGGAATTATTCCAAATTCTTATCATAATTTTTTTAATAACTTAGACGTAAATTTAGATAATGAACAAAATATCTATTCCAATTCCGAGCAAGAGTAGGTAGATAATGCCTTTTTATTTCATTTTATAAGATTTTTTTAAATAGAAATCCCGGAAAACAATATTACATTAGTAATAATTGTTTATTGCTTTTTTATTGAGGTCAAATAAAAATTTGTGAAATGTTTTTTTTATTTTCATTTTTTTAACAATATTATGAGTGTAGGTATTATGTTCAAAAACTATGTTGATTTCCACAAAGGATTGTTATCAAGATATTTTATTTAACTTTTTGCAAAGAAATTTGGGTTGTTTTAATTTTTCAAATACATAAATATTATCGATCACCTATTATTTTTATTTAAAATTGATATTTTATTTGTTGTTGTTGTTCTTTTGTTTATTGAATACTCTACATATTTATTATTATGTAAATTACAGATATCTGTTCGTAATAATGGTTTATTTCGTTATTTTATTTTTAGATACAAAAATGTTGATCATAAAAATTTGTAATTTTCTTCTTCTTGCGGTCGTTCCGAGGATTTTGAAATATTTTTTTTTATTTTCTTCATTTCCTTTGATTAATGCTTTATGTTATACACCTGCATAGATAATATGTATGAATACACTTTTTTTAAATGCAAGTTTTTGGGATTTAATATTTATATTTCTCCGATATTTAAAACACATTTAATAAACAAATATTTAATTTACTCCAATGGGACAATATACTTATTACATACCTAGTAGGAATATTTAAAAAAAAACTGATTAATGTATCAACCCTAACGAAAATAACACATACGACAGAAAAAATTCCAACAGTTTCCACATAAATTATGGTATTAGACACTTACAATAATGTGATCCCAATTAACCACGATGTAAAATGTTGTAAGTCATTTATACGATATTTTACATCGCGTCTTTTCCAAAGTAAAATGTTGCAAGTAATTTATACGATATTTTACGTCGCGTTTTTTCCGAAGTAAAATGTTGTAAGTCATTTAAACGATATTTTACGTCGCGTCTTTTCCGAAGTTAAATGTTGTAAGTCATTTATACAATATTTTACGTCGCGTCTTTTCCGAAGTATAATATAGTATGTGCATTTCTACAAAATCCTTTAATAATTTCAACTTTTTTGTGATTATTTATGAAACTACAGTATAAAGTAAAATATTGAAATGAAATTTCAAAAAAGTTGGACAATAATTAGATTTATACCGGACGAAAATATGTTCAAATCCTTCTCCTGTAAAATTGAATTTTGTGGGTTACGATATTATACATAGGAGCCGTCGATATATATATATCGACGGCTCCTACGTATAATATCGTAACCCACAAAATGCGATTTTACAGAAGGATTTGAACATATTTTCGTCCGATATAAATCTAAATATTGCCCAATTTTTTTGAAATTTCGTTTCAATATTTTACTTTATACTGTAGTTTCATAAATAATCACAAAAAAGTCGAAATTATTAAAGGTTTTTGTAGAAATGCACATACGATATTATACTTCGGAAAAGACGCGACGTAAAATATCGTATAAATGACTTACAACACTTTACTTCGGAAAAGACGCGACGTAAAATAATGTAAGTGTTACATACGATACTTTTCTTATGTTATTTTCTCACTCATATTATCGTAAGTGTTACATACGATAATTATCTTATGTTATTTTCTCACGCATATTATTGTAAGTGTTACATACGATAATTATCTTATGTTATTTTCCAACGTATGTTATCGTAAGTGTTACATACGATAAAATTATCTTATGTTATTTTCCAACGCAAATTATCGTACGTGTTACATACGATAGTATACTTCGTAAAAAATATGTGATTGTTTGAGATACGATAAAATACCTCCGAAAAAAACGTTATTTATTGCAAAATATTTTTTTTTCTTTCTTGGAAATAAAGATATAATTAAATACATATGAAATACACAAAAAACTAAAAATCGTCGATTTGTGGGTTACGATATTATACGTAGGAGCCGTCGATATATAGAGTTAATAATAAAATAAATTATAAATTTATAATAAAAAAAGAGACTAAAACCGTGTTCAGTTTTCAAACATTTTGTGCACGTACTAAAAAAATGCAATCTTCCACTTCTGCACATAGTGATGTTATGCGGGCATTACACTCGGCCCACTTCTGTGGCAGCAAGCAGAGAGATGAGCATGAATGCGGGCAACGCGAGTACGTAAACACGTCACTCGCGCTGACCATGTTTCTGCCATTGCGCTCCGTAAGGAAGGCAAATAAGCAGACGAATATGGGAATCAAGGGACAAACAGTGGCGAAGTCCACACTAATTTTAGTCAATTTATTTAATTTATTATTAGACTTAATTATTTCACGCAGTTTCGTAGGTCGAATGCGAAGTACGTATATAAAGCGGCTATGTAAACGATCACTGCCATTGATGCTGTCACACAAATATACAACATGTCACGTAATTAATGCAAACCCTGAAAGTACTTTGTTAAGAATCGGCTACTGGTCTAAAATGTTCAAGCAACCATGACCTAATATCAATACGTAGTTATGGAGATATGCAATATCAAAGTATGCATTTGTTTTTTCATTATTTCTGACTTTTTTTTGCAAAAAGTTGAACTATCATTACAGTAACTTATATCGATTATGAAAAATTCATTTTTTTCAATACAGCTTAAATAAAATGATAAAAACATTACAAAAATTGAAAAGAGTTTTTTTTACAAGGTTTTTATCATTTTGTTTAAGTTGTATTAAAGCAAATGAATTTTTCATAATCGATATAAGTTACTGTAATGACAGTTCAACTTTCAGAAATATTGAAAAAAAATGCAAACTTTGATATTGCATATCTCCATAACTATTGATATTAGGTCACGGTTGCTTGAACGTTTTAGACCAGTAGCGGATTCTTAACAAAAAACTTTCAGGGTTTGAGTTAATTACGTGACATGTTGTATATGCCATACAAAAATTTAACAATGCTAATGATATGAACAGTGGCGTGAGAAGCAGTGGCAGTGACTGAGTGTGAATACAAAAATTGTTGAATCGCTTTCTTTTCATTGGTTGCCCAATTTAAAAATATATTAAGCCGTTTTTTTTAAATACGCTTCAATAGGCCAAGAGGCCCAATTACTAAAGTTGTTACATTACAAAAATAACCAAGTTGAGTAAATCACACATATATATTGTGACCTCACCGGGAATCGAACCCGGAACCAGTGATGTGCCCACTGGGCTACAAGGGCTTTTAAAATGTGTTAAAGAAGCGTGAAGTACTTCGTTTTGTCTGCCAAAAGTTCTAATTCAAATTTTGTTTTTAATTAATAAATTAAATCAAGTGTTTTTTTCATAATCGATATAAGTTACTGTAATGACAGTTAAACTTTCAGAAATATTGAAAAAAAATGCAAACTTTGATATTGCATATCTCCATAACTATTGATATTAGGCCATGGTTACTAGAACATTTTAGACTCATAACATAGTCAGGAATCTACTTGACAAGTTTCTGCTGCTAGCTCTGGTACACCTTGTATAGATTTTTCTTTTAACATAAGATGCCGGTAATAGCATATGAACAAAGGCAACATCTACATATAATAAACGATTTGTCTTCTATATGAGACTGCATAAATATATTTAAATGTGAATATAAAAATCAAGAAATTATAGATGTCTCACAGAGACAAAGCTATTTATTTAGGAAAGTGGGTATCGAAGTCTTTTGGGTGTTTATAGGGCTTAAGACCTGGCTTAAGTTATCACTTTACACAATACAACATTCGCAATTACACCCATGATTTTGACCACCATATCTATCAAATTTTGGATGCTGTATGTATGTTATTTATACAACTAGTTCCACATTTTGCTACTGCCATCTGTGGGTGAAAATTGTCATCATTGAAATCAGTTTCAGCAGTATTCTAGTGATGTGTTAATAATTTTGATGAATGTCATATATACACATAAAAAGAATATTGCTTCATACTCAAAAATAGATACCTAGTAGCGGCGGCATCTATGCACTGATTTATGGGGATGACATATTTCAACCACAGATGGCGGTAGCAAAGTCGTGCGTGGAAAGAGCTGTATATAATTTTATAACATATATAATTTTCAAAATTTGATACATGTGATGGTCAATCATGGGTGGAATTGGCGAACATTACATTATATAAAGTGATCACCCAAGCCAGTCGCAAGCCCTATAAATACCCGGAAAACTTCTATAGCTGCTTTCCTATTTAAATAGCTTTATCTCTGTGAGACATCTTATAATAATTTATCCTGATTAATGATAATCCCTCTGAGGACTAAACCCAGTATTGCGTTGTTGAAAAGTTTTATTATGAAAAATATTCTGAATACATATCAAGAATATGTGAGAATTAGCCTCCACGGTCTCACCGGGACCAGGGAGTCTCCAAATCCAGGACCGCCGCGCGGAGTAGGGAAGAGATGGAAGCCACGTTCAAGGATCCTTAATGTCATGACTATGTTCACATTTCTTCCATCCCTTCCTCCCCCCTTAAATTATTGACAGTCCCTATGTAAACTATAGACGTACCACTATAAATTGGGGTGCGAGGGAGGGCGTCCCTGTCGCGTGACAGGAATTGTCAGGGTGTAAATTTATTACAGAATGTCCAGTGACCGGTGTCAGAGCCTTTAATAGAAATTTGGTCGGGCAACGCTAAAGAAACGAAACAGTAATGGCGGCCGCTCTATCTGTCAAATGGTAATATCGGTACATTATTTGCTTTTTCAGCTTCGCAAAGCTTTAATACTCCATTAGCAATTGTTCTTGCACTATCCCAGACTGTTTTGGATGTTTTGGACATAATAATTCAGTATTTATTGGTAATCAAGATAGTATACAGGTCCGGAGCAAATATGAAATTGAACTGAATGACAGGGCGAGGGGTTACCGCCGGGTGCGGGCGGGGCGGGTTTTAGTTCCAAAGTCGCTGCACGCCAATTTACGTTGGGCAAGCAATAAGACATCTATAAATGAGCAACTTTACAGCAGAGCTGTTCGAAGTTTAGCTTTGCTTATAAAATTATCATATTTGTCTATGTTTTTCTGAATAAAGTTACATTGTTTATTTAATTTTTTGTTTTGTGGAGAAGACTATATGTATCGGTACAAAGAAGATAAAAATATGTTTTAGTAGATGTCTGAGTTTACTTAGGGGCTGTAGATATTATACAACTTTCTTAAAAAATTAGTGTCATAATGCAAATTAATAAATGAGTTTACAAATTAAAACAGTTTGTAATAATTATTAAAATATTCTTTGAATGTGCACATTCTTTGTTCAACCGTTTCACTACACTTTGAGTCCATATTGTTATATTATATTATCACAAATCTTTTAGAATAAAATACAGTAACAGATTACACCATCCTAGAAGGATTAAATTTAGCTATGTGATTATATAGATTAAACTTAGCTATAGAAATGAGTGATTTTTTGCAAGGAAGTGATTAATTAGTATTATTATATTTTTACTGTAACTTTCTTTTTAATAAATAATTTACTGGCGTATCACACAGTAAAAGGGCATTATTACCAACCGCTAGTCAAGTTCATAAACGCATGCACACAACAGTTCATTCACACACGCACACTTGTATACACCAAGTATATGAATACATGTTCGCAAGTAAATTAAGGTACATATTAAACTATTATTTTATTGGAAATTTAAAAAAAAAAATGGACATGTTATGTCTATTTCTGTAGAACTCCTTGACTGACATGCATTTCTACATGAGAGAGTACAGGCATTATCCTTGGCTTTGCCCAACCAATTCTCCAGGTATGCTTGGCTACAATAATTTAGAGACTAGAAAGAATGTATATTTAATTATGCATTTTTATGGATTGTTGCACGGTGTGATCGATAATCCAGAAATTATGCAGAGCATTGGTTTGTACATTCCATGCTTAGATTGTTTAGCATAGATTATTTCACTTTCCAATATACAGGACCAACCTGCCGATGGTTACGCCTGTTGGAAGAGTTACCGTCATGCTAAACAATATCACTTTGGACATTGATCTGTTCCATATCTCTGAGAGGGTTTTCCGAAGCAGAATTCTCCTTTATCTTTGATATGTATTATTTTATATATACATTAGTTAAAATCTTATGAAATTTACGAATTGTATGTTTGTAATGTAAATGTATACCAAATAAATTGAATTGAATGCAACTTTTCCACGTGTATGTTTAGTCAAAACGGAAAACTTATAATGTAGCATATCCGATTTGGAAATAAATGTTTTTTGTAAAATTAAGAGCAATTTGAAAAGATTATCTACCTTAATAAGTGCTGTTAAAAAGAATAATAATTAATCCGCCTCCTTATAAAAATTCACCCAATTTTTAGCTAAATTTTATTCTCCTAGGGTGGTGAAACCCCTTAAGAACAAGTTGATTATTCTGATATCTCTTCGTCGCTGAAGTAAGAATCTTTTTTTATTCTCTTTTTTATTGCTACGTCCCGTGGAGCTGCATCTTCGTACTCGCCCGTGATGACCCTGTACCTGTATTCTTCAGTCTCCCTCTTCATTTGCTGCAAAAATGAAATCAATATGAAAATTAAAAATTACACAAACGAGGGTTAAAAATCAAGTGGCAAAAATTGACATGCCTGATGGTGTTGTGGTAAATACCCCATGAAATAAATTTTTAAGAGGTTTTTGATTCAAATCAATCTTTGTGAGACAGGTTTTATATTATATGCATCTTATTTGTTAAGTTAGTTAATACTACAGATCGCATATGAGGAGTATAAAACCAAAGCCAGCAATATTGTCTGCAGCCAGCGTCAACCAGTTTAAGAATAGGCTGGATATTCAAATGAGAGACAGTGATATGGGCCTATCAGCTTAAGCTGCCTGCCCATTATCAATAATAATATTCCACTGAGATGTTTCTGAGATCGTTAAACTTAAATTTATTTATTTGTTTATTTAACGCCCTTATGGGCTTTTACAAATATACAGAATAAATTTTAAAAAAAATAACATAAGATAGTTAAAATAATAATACAGTTAAAAGTTACAATAATAATATTTAAAAAGTAATAATAATAATACAGAAAAACATAAGACAGATAAATTAATAATACAGTTAAAGGTACAAATAATAATAGTTAAAGGTAAAATAGAAAAATTTATTGTCCATTTCCACTTCGTTGAGATGTAAACAATTGTATCAGCTTTGCCCTGTACACAGTTATACTATCAGCAAAAATGTCAGCCGCCTCTGCATGTTCATTCCCTAATGAGTGTAATCTGGGAATTACAGAGTTTGCTAATGCATTAGTTCTGACATTTCCACTATAATAGAATATTGATATAACTGTGTCTTGATGACCTCGATGGGGCATATAAGTCTATCAGACTAATAATCTGGGGGCAATCAATCAAACTATTTACGATCCTATAAAGAAATATTAGGTCTGTTACAGTACGTCTCACAGACAAGTTTAAAAGTTGAAACACACTTGGGCTTGTATTTGACACTCTTTATTCACAGCAACCTGCTTCAGTAGGCAAAATTATTGTTGTTACATATTATTTTCATAGACACGAATATGAATGTATCATAAACCAACAGAGATAAATACAAAAAACCTGTCACACAGGGAAATTTCTCTGGAATTTACGAAACCTACATCTTATTGGAAATAAGTTTTTAAAAACAATTGCCACCTCAGTATTCCTTTTATATACGTGTATAAATAAATATCTAACTTTTAAATATGTATATTGATGTTTATTACCTTACTATTTTCAAACTAAGCTAAACGCTTGTGCCATGAAAATAGGACTAACTTGCTAGTCTGGAGTGAGGTTAGAACCCGCGATCTTTGGATCACGAGGCGAGTGTCCTGACCACAAGACCAACAAGCTACTTATATCTATGTGATATGTATTCTATTTATGCATCTCTATAAAAAAAAAAGTGTAAAGATGCAATACCAAGCAAACAGAGGATAGATTTCTTTCATAAAAAGATCCAATATTAAAAAACCCTAGTAAATATTTTACTAGATTTTTTGTCATGACGATTTGTTTTTATCTAAACATATTAATCGTTCTGAATGTATTTGTTATTTTAATTAGCTTAACATACTGCAATGAATTTAAAAAAATTCGTGAAATAATTTTAAGATTGCTCAAAAATGGTTAGCAGTAATATTCTCCTCAATATTGTGAGAAAACACCCAGATTACTTATACTACTGACCTCCATTCTTATGGCAGAACTCAAGGTCTCTGGATCATCGGGAATTTCATCTTCTACAGCGTCCACTCCTCTCTGCTCCCTTACTTCCTCATCAGAGTTGTCAAAATACTCGGAACCCTGGTGAGTAAATAAATATAAATAAAATGTACTATTGTGAAAACACCCAATGAGTCCGCAGATTGAGAAAAAAAAAAGTTTTACAACATAACTACATATTACCGTGCTGGTGATGATGATCCTTATAAAAGTTCCGTCTGAAAATAACTATCCTCGATATAATTTAATATCCTGATTACAAAATTAAAGAAAGTTGATGCTCAAATAAGTATGAAAGTTTCGAAAATTGCACCATACATTTTGTATACCCGATAGTCATTTTGCATGACGATAGAAAAAGATATACTAAAGAGAAAGCGAAACCATTAAGAAAAAAAATATTGTACAGTAATAATTTTGTTTGATTCATCATATTTCTACTATCTATAATATGCGTAATTTACAAATCTTTTCTCAGATATTGCCTATAAAATGTCAAAATATACACTACAATTTTCGAAACTTTTTAAGTGTAATAAATATTTTATTTAATACTTATTTGAGTGATAATTCTCTTTAATTTTAATTAAGATACTGCCCCTCGGAAGGATCCGTTCAACTGATCATTTGAACAATCCAGGCCATTTAACAAGCCCATCAACACAGTGTATACAATGTTTGACAGCTCTGCATCTCAGCCCAGCGACAGGTATATTTGATGAGACATAATCTTTATTTTTAATGAGATACTAACTACTAAAAATTATTAGGTACAAAATATATAAAAAACAATACATGACTTATTTCACACTCAACCCAATGTCCCAATTACAAGTATCCTCGGTCTGCTCTAGCAACACGCAAATGTTTTACGTATCGTAGCATACATTTAATGTTAAATGTAATGCGATCTTTTACGAATTGCCGCATGTCCCGTGTGGCGATTAGGTGCGTACAATGCAAGTGGCAAACTAGCAAACAAAATAATATTGGTAACAATTTTTATAACAAAGTAATTGTTGCAATTGTTATGCTGAAGAGAATTATCATAAATAAAGAATTTATATTATGTGCTCTAGGATTATAGTTAAGAAAACGGATATTGCGTGGGAGTGATTTTTTAAATGATGATGGGATATCTGAAAGAATATCAGCTTCAATATTAGGGTAAGCATAATACATATTATAAGATATTATGTACGACACATTCTTGTGAAGGGAGAAAAGCAAACATTGCTAGGATGCTGACTTATTCTAAAGAACTCCGGGTTTCTTGTACGGGGTTCAACATGCAAATTTATGTCAGATAATGAAAGGGAACCAATAGTTTCACTGAGTATCTTGTGTAGTACTGCAAGTTCGGATATTTTCCATCGAGACTCCAGTTTGTGTATTTTAAAAAGTACAAGATGATCCTCGTAGCTTCAAGATTCAAGATTTCCATGTTGTTGCGCCACCCAAACTTCCATTGTTAAATTGCTTGACCTGCTGTACCTAAGTACTTCCAGTCGTGAATCAGATATTCAAAGAATATCATCAGCGATATGGTTTCACGACTTGGAAATACAAAAAAGTTAAACAAGTATAAAAACCATACTTCCTCGACATCTATAATATGGTAGCCGCACTCTCGGACTCACTTGAGACACACACAGTATACACTGTCAACACAGACCGGCTGTCACACCAGCTACATGTGCACATTCCAAGTTGCGAAGGAAATGTAAGTAAGCTTAGTTCTTTCCTTTTTTGTCTACATGGGACTGACTGATCCTGCTGAGTACAAAAGTGCTTGACTTTTGAATTTTGCCATGGCAGAGGCCTGGGCGTGGGATTGTTCAAGGTGTAGACGGTAGCGCACAATATCACCCACACGCACTCATAGAATAATGGGGGGGGCCAGTCCAGTGGCAAGGTAGATCCGAGGCAACTGGACTTCTCTGTTATTTTGCAACCCTCTCTGGTCTAGGTACAGGGCTTTTAGAGACCTTAGCATATAGGTAGGTATCTGGGTAAGACCATAAGCCCATAGGGGGAGAATCACAACGTCGTCGTTGGCATACTATGCTCATTGATTGTCATTGCACATCCAAATTATCAACCTGTTTCCACGTAATCAATTCAACATGGGGAACAGTCATATCAACATCTTTGGGGCTTCTAATTGGTTGCGGCGATGATTTCTTATTTTCTTATAGGCTGCAGACTCCGCGCGCAGTCAATGTGGCATAGTATTCATCCGTCAGTTGGCTTAGTATTTATCGAATTACAGCAAGCTGGTTTATTTTTTTTTATTTTTTTTTATTTATTTATTTTTTTTAATTATTAATTTATTTTTTTTACATTTCAGACCCACAAAACATCACATTGATATTTGTCTGTAGGTGCATCAATACATATATATAAATAAATTGTATTTACCAGAAATACATTCAATATTAATTAATTACAATAGATCTTATAAACTCAAATACAAATCAACAATACTATACAACAATACAAAAAAAAATACAAATATTACCAAAATCAAAATAAGTCTCTTTTATTTAATAACATATTCATTAATTCTGTATTTTGCCCTTTTTTATTAATATCCATTTTGACACGACATGGGATTTTATTTAATATTTTTGGTATGACATATTTTAATGTTCTTTGTCCATATTTATTTATGATCTTCGGTATTCGTAGTCCTTCTTTAACCGCAAATCTGGTACTATGTTTATGAATCAATCTATGCTTATATGTCCCATCTTCATGATATCGTGTAATTAGTTTGTACCAAAAGATAGCATTAATTGGCATGGAGCCTTGTTTCTTGAAGAGTTCCTGTATATCTTTAGTAGCACTTTCTTTATTTATTAATTTTATAGCCGAATTTTGAATTTAACTGGCAGATTTAATCAATTTATAACTTGTACTTCAATACAAGTATGCAGAGGAAATAAGAAATTAAAATTTGGCTTAGAGTACACAAAAACAGAAGACTGAAAAAGTTACATTGGCATCCAACTGTGGAAACTTCTTGCGAACTCTCTGCTTCTTCGGGGGTGGAGGTCTTTCTCCAAGGGCATTTTTTGGACAAGAATAGCTCAGGTGGCCGTCTTGACCACATTCGTAGCACTTGGTCTTGTCCAGATATTCTTTCCTAAAAAAAGAAATGGTACCATTTTGATTAATATATTATTGTAGAGCAGCACTGTTAATTGAATCTTTAATCAGTTGTAATTGTGATTTGATTTCATTTTCATGGGCGAAATTTTGCTTCGAGATAAGTAATGTTTAAAGTTCAGTAAAACCTTATATTAAGTGTGTGTTGCCTTTCTACAAAATTTTGCTCTACAGTAGACCCTCGATAATCTGGGGTGACAAGGAAAAAAAATGGTTGGATAATCTCTTCCGATAAAAAAATATTCAATAAATGCATCACATCAAGATTTGCAATGCGCTTTTCCGCCCGTGTCGAAATAAATACGCTATTGACAAGGATTCCCGAAAATTGTGTAATTCGAGGTATTAACGATTTCGCAATTCTGGGTGTTTATAACTTCACGAGTTTTATATTTTATTTATGTAATATTATCTTGTTGATATAAAAAAAAATTACATTTTATAAGGAATTTCAAAATATTGAAAAAAAAAAATTCTTTTTCTTTTCCGGTTTCCCGGATAATCGGGGGTCTTTTGTGTCTCCCATATTTTACACATCACCCTAATCTTATTTGAAATGAGGGATTTCTCTGTCTTTTTCTCTTCCTTCTTAGCTAGATTAAGTTTAAATTTATTTAAAAAAAATGCATCTTGTAGAACATTTGCAGACGCAAACCAAGGATTAACTGTGTCATTAAATTAATGACATGTCGCTAATTCTGCACTAACCTTTAGGAATTGTTTTCATGAATTTCACAAAATATGATCTGTTAAGTCGCACCCTGCAGAACACTTGTAAAGCGGTACGGACATTTTGTATTTCAAGTATTTTAACACTACAAGTGACACCTCAAATTAAAGGTCTTTATAAGTAAAGTTTTGAGTCATAATTTACACTATGTGGCGAAAAATGCCTGCTTTATAAGAGGGGTATAAAAGTATATAAAATATCCAAAGAATTAAAAAAATGTTTTGAATGCAGTCACCGAGGATTACTAATTTAGAATACACTAAATTCGAGATTTTATAGGAAATATAGCACTATTCCTTCCAAAATCATTTTTCTTGTGTAATGAGGTGTCAAAATACTATGGTTTTTTATAAAATGACAACAAATTTAGCAGAATCTTGTTTGCTTTGTATAAGAAATATGATTAAAAATATTACAGAACATTTTCAAACCGTTCAAACGTCATTAAAATGTAAATTTGACTGGGGTCACTTTGTGCCCCGCTCCGGCCCACTATCCTATTTTTGATCTTCCAGTAGCCGAAGGTTAAAAGAAAACTAAGGTGACAATTGCTTTGAAAACTTATTTCCAATAATATGCAGGTTTCATAAATTCCAGAGAATTTTTCTTGAGTGGTGACGTGTTTCTGTGCCGGTAAAGAGCCGGTTGTCTCTACTTGGTTTATAATAAAAAGTAAAATTTCACAAGTCTCGAAATTTTAATTTCACAGTAGGTTAAGCCCAATAATCAAAAGTCCGGTAATTCAAAATTTTTTTGAAATTTTACAAAATTTAAAAAATATTTAAATTTTTCTCAATTGAGAACAAAGAATATGTGAAAGTTGGGTACTTTGGTGACGGAAATATCGCTATCCTTGTATTAGTATAATAAATATTTCATTTTCGAAATGATTATTTGGAATATGCTAAAATACACATGCTTTTCGTAAAATGAATGGGTTTTTTCATGAGTTTTATGATTTTTGACGAATTTTGTAATCGCATTGCATTTTTTGAATTTCGAATTAACGGGGTTCCGCATACTTAGAAATATTTTTTTTGGGTCCCTTGAATTTTTAATTAATGAGATTCTACTGCAGTTTGTTTAAAGCATAGATTTTATAGATAGCATAAATTGGCGGAAAATAAAAAATTTACGCTTTAAACGATAGATTACTATAAACCATGTTGATACAACCGGCCCTAAAGCACAACTTTTTTTTACTTACTTTCTGATATAGTCTGTAGCTCTCCCATTGTCCTTTGCGATGCTGCATTTGAGAGTCCTACCAAACATTTCCTTGTTATTGAGTTCCTTGGTGCAGCTGTGTGCATCATCTCGGTTTAAGAATAGAATGAAAGCCACACCTTTCGAAGTCCTCCATTTTTTATCCCGTACTATTGTCACCCTAAAAATATGTACATTCATTACTTCGTGTCAAATTTCCACATTCTATTTGAATGGCTAAAATTAATTTCTATATGAACAAATAATGTCAGTATGTTCTCCAATCATTCGTTATGGACACTGATACAATATAAACTTGTCAAATCCCTAGGAAATTATGGTAAAACTGTATGACTCATGAGAGAATTAGGCAACAAAGGTAAAGGTAGCATTTGCAATAAAGTCTTTATTGGGCATTCAATAAAGACTGGCTTAAGTGTTCACTTTACACAATGCAACATCCACCAATTCCATTGAACTCCAGATGAGCAGACTCGAACACGGAAACCTATGGAGATTGCCATCACCGTATGTGCGGGACCCCCCAAAAATAGACTATATATATATGTATAGGACTTAGCAAAGAACGGCGAACCATTTGTACCTAAAAAAAAGATAATTATAGAGCTCACAATACATTTCTTAAACATATTTTCTTTAGATACACTGGCTTTATAAACATTTTCTTCCCAATTAATGACGTCTCCTGTATGGTGTAGTGTAGTCCGATTCCCGGTACCGGAATATTTTTTTCTCATTTTATTTTGATGTCTATTTTATTTATAATATTAATTATTTAATTATGTTATTGCATTAGTTTTACGCATGCACAATTGCCAGGGTTTAAAACAGTACCATTAACTGCCGGCGGAGAAAATATATTTTAAAAAATTCAAAATTTTAATAAAAGTCATTATTACTATTTCTTAAGTGTCGGCTATAAATAAGTAAATACTAATTCTTTAGGAACCGGCATGTAAAAGTACTGTCATTTTTTACAGGTTACAGCTAGTTAAAATATATTTTTTTTAACTATAACTACATTTCTTTTACTGCATTTGTTATTATTTTGAATAAGTTGTTATAACTATGTCGCTACTATCTACATATATACTCCTCCGCTATACACGAATCCTCGACTTTTATGAGCAGAAGCAAATATATAATTTTGATAATCTATATGGGCTAAATCCAAGATTGAGGCCATTACAATTGATCCTATATTTCAAAATAAAACAGAATTGACGCTTAAGTATGTACGATATTAATAGAGATATTCCACTTTAAAGTTTCCGTAATTTCGTAATACATTTATATTTTGACATTAGAACACTCAAATATATCAAGGATATTCACTCTTAAAAAGATTGGTTATAATGGCCACATTCTTGGATTATGCCATCTATATGTTAATTTGTACTTTAATACTCTTTAAAATTATATTACAATAAACAAAATAAATCTACATTCATTTTATGTCTTTAAAATATAACTTCAGACTTATTTATGGATGGTTTCAGATAAAAACTTACTTGACGACTTTACCATACTTCTCGAAAATTTTATGCAAGTCGTTGTTGGTCAGTGAAAACGGCAAATTCGAGACATACACAGTGCTCTTGCTGGGAGCTAGTCCACCGCTCATTGTTCAAAATTTCATATAAACATTTAAGTACTTAATGCGTTATTAGAAAACTATAATATTAGCATTCAAATCATATAATATCGCGTTCATATTTTATGATCGCCTATCGCTGCCAACATCTCTGTAAAATGTCATATAAGAGTCCTACGATTTGGAAATCTAATGGTTTTAATTGTGAAATATTATAATGAATTATAAAAATACGAAACGCATTTAAGGAAACGCTATTGAGCGCGAGCACTGATTCCCCCGAACTCTAACTTCGACATGTTGTCAAACATAGAAAAGAGAAATATGTCAAACGTCAAACTGACAGACAAGCTTGCATACTTATAATGTAAAAATAGAACGAGCAGAAAGCAGTCGTACCAACATCGAAAGTTTTGCGGGAATCTGGGAAAGTCCGATTTACTGTCTGACTTGCTTGCTCAGTTTGATTCTTTTGGAATCATTAGTGTTCCTATAATAAATTATTTTATTCAAGTGGCAGAGACCATTGACTATAGAGAAGAAAGGCATTGAGTGGAGGCCTCGCACTGGCAAAGAAGCGTTAGCCGTACTCAATCGCGGTGGAAAGATATCAGCAACAAACGATGATAGATGGACGGATGAATGAAAATGACTGAAAGCAGAAAGAATCGTCAGTCTTCGAGGAGTGTCTATTTTCAGTGGAGAAACATACGTCTGATTATGGTGGATCATTTGAATAGAGTAATTATATATTTTAAACAGCATGTTACCTAATTACAAGTCAATAGTATATACGTGTGTATACAATATCTCAATTTTTGCTTTGACCCGCACAGGACTAAGATGTAATACAGCTAGTCCACAATACAAAAATTACAGGTAGAGTCGTGTCTAAATTATGAGTCGAAAATTTTCAAACACTAACGCCTAACTAATCTACGTAATATTAATAGTTATGGAGATGCGCGACTTCAAAATTTCCATTTTTATTTTCAATATTTCTGACTTATCTTCTGTAAGACGTTGGACCATCTCAAAATTAAATTATATAAATAGATCTATCTAATCCTGAAGTTTCGACTGCTAAGGGATATCCTGTAAATTTAATACGAGTTGAGTGAAAATTATATTCAAAAACTAAAATCTAAATTAGCGAAATAATTCAATTTATTCCAGAATTCGTCTCTTGTCCCCGGAAAAATGTTCAAAACGCAAAATTAATTTGTCTATGGAATACTAGAAAACGGGGATTTTTTGGAATTATTTATCGAGATCCAAGTTCGTAATTTCTTTGTTCAAGGAAACGGGGATTTATTTGGTATTAGTCATTTGTGTTGCGTGATGATTGCTTATTCAATTCGTTCGCTCATTCATCTACAGACTGCGGGAAGTGTTCAAGTGTAAATTAGAGAATACCCAATATAAGCCAATCGATAGAGAATTATCTTTTTTGTCACTATTTTAATTTTTAACTTGTGAATTATTTGTGCTTGGCGCAGTGAAGTGCAGTAATGGAGAAAACAACTAATCCGAGATACTTTTCCACGAGCAGAGGTCCTTCTATCTCCGGACCACAGTTGACCGACTTCTTCAGTGTGGGAAGGCAAGGCGAATACAAAGATGACTTTTCGGAGCTGAAATATTTCAAGACGCCTTCCGGCAGAGTCCACTTCGATCTTAACCACAACATAGAGAACGCAATCATGAAACCTGAAACTGACGATAAATTGGAGTCCATTCTGTTAAACTTAAAGGATCACAGAAAGGACTTTCTGTTTGACAAAGGCGAAATATTTCTTAGCGCCGTGCCATTCGTGTCCTGCAGGGGCCTCCTTCGAGATATGAGCGCCCTGCCCTACAAGAATGTGGGCTTGAGAATCTCTGCATGCTTGTTCCGCGGAGTACTGTACTTACATTATCTGGACACTCCAGATTCCTTAGCGAGGTGGCGCAACATTTCGGATAGGGAAAAAGCTCCGTCAGTTTGGGGACACAAGTTCGAAAACTATCTGCTCTCAGGTAGGCCATGTCAAAAAAAAATTAACTTTACGAGATTAAGTAAGCTCTAGAAAAATTTCTGTCCATGCATCATTTTTGTCATAATATATAGGAATTTTAAATATTTTTCATAGTAAGGGCCTAGAGTTATCTTTTTAAATGTAGATACGAAATTGCTAAGACTCTCAACTGGTCCATGACTCACAGGCCACGTAGCTTACGCAATAAATAACTTAATCTGGTCTTCAAACGAAATTATCAAAGTACCCTTTAATAGGTCAGTCCATTATTCATTGAATGTTTTTGGAATTTATTTGCAATATCATATATATGTTTGCAATAAACATAAAATTACCACTCAGTGTTTCTCTTCAGGGTTAGACAACATGGAAAGCACGCCAGAAAGTTGAAGGGTTGTAATTTTCATTTATAGAGTGAATAGTGAAAGATGAAAAGACACATATTTTATTATTTTTTTATGCCTTTGCCTACCTGCAAAAGACAAATGTTATGGAAGTTCATGTCTCATGACAAAAGGTATTTTCCAACATAGCACACTTAAAGGACTTAAACAAATGGCGGTTAGGTTAGGAATATTATTTGAGTTTTATCTCAACTAAATTTTTTTTTTTTGGTTACCGACTAATATATTTTTTAACTTTTTAAGATTTAACAAGTTTTTAGAACACTTTTGGACATAATTCAAATGATAATTATGAAAGAAATTATCCATGTATTCTGTGTGTAGTTTTTTGGGATATTCTGCCGTGTATATGTGACCTCTCTGGCCGACGTTTCGGATCCCATTGCAGGGTCCATCATCAGGGCTGATGTGATGAGTGTGTGTTGACAGATAATCAGCCCTGATGATGGACCCTGCAATGGGATCCGAAACGTCGCCAGAGAGGTCACATATACACGGCTGAATATCCCAGAAAGCTATATCTACACAAGATTCTGAAGGGCCGTGAAAACCTGAGAACATTTTTAAATTATCCATATTTTATTCATTTTCAAGATTTTTGGTATTGGCTATTTGGTAAGCACTTTGTGCATCCTTTATTTAGCTCACTATCATGAATGATATTTCTTATAGATAGATTGAGCTTTGCACTTTGATAATTTTCAGTCAGTTTGACAGCAAAATCTTTCATAAAATTGTTTGGTTTTCTTTTCCATATTAGGTTTTAGGTCGTTCTAAAGGACTCCACCATTTAAGGCCAGTTGTATCAACTTGGATTATTGTAATCTTTCGTAAAAACCATAGATTTTTATGAAAATGGGTTGTGTGACTGGTGAGAAGTGTAATAATCCATAGTTTAAACAAAATATTACTATAAACCAAGTTAATATAACCGGCCCTTAGAGCCACTAAAGTGAGAATATGAAAGAATATTGCAGCATTTTGGGTGTCATCCCACATTATATTCATCATGAGTCATCATTTCAGGGAGCCAATTTATGTCTTAAAATATACTGAACTAGCTGTGCCCGCGCGGCTTCGCACGCATAGTTTTTTAGTACACTATTTGGATCGTCATAGAACTTTCGCGAACCTTCTAGAACATTCTCCTTCCAGAAATTTATTGACATGGAATTTATGTACAGGAACCTTCTAGACACACCGACACATTCCGCCACTCAGTTTAGAACCTTATAGAACTTTCGGAAATTTTCTAGAACCTTCTCCTTCCAGAACTTTCTAGTGCAGGTTTTTCCGGAACTTTCTAGACTCACCAACACAGTCGGCGCGCCTATTTTGAAACAATCTGAAGCATTCGCGGCCTTCCCATAACAAAATAATGTGCTAGAAAGCACATTTTCGTCACCCACATTTTCGATGTGACACCAAGGGCTATCCACCACCATAACCACCGGTGGGTGGTTGTGGAGAAAACTTGGCGGGTAGGGAAACACGGGTTTCTTTATATATATATATATATATTATATATATCATATATATTATATATATTTGTTTACTAATATGTGCCTGTTTTATCAGTCGAATGTTGCATTGCATTGAGCACTCACACAAGGAGCAAAACATGAATGAAGTTAAATGGATACATGATTTAAAATTAAAATCTATTTGCCTTTGCTCCATCATGATATGAAGAAGGTAGTGGAGTCATAATGCTGCTAATATTACAGATGACCCAAATTGTGAACCAGACAAGGATTCTCCAGCAGATCAGATCCATGGTTTCTACGGTGTCATGGAATGCCACATTGGTCGTCACCGTCTAATATACCGGGCGGAGATGGATGCTATTCAGGTCGAGGAATCCTCACTGAAGGAACGTTTTGATTCCAAAAAACATTCCCATAGACATGTTCTGAAGAAACTCAGACAGCTCAAGTTTGTAGAACTGAAAACTAACCGTCACATTGAGAAGAAAAATCAAGAAGCACAATTCAGGTACCTAATACTAAATAAATAACATGTCGATTCCTGGCAAGGTATGCAGTGGATGAATGTTTGGGTACTACCAGACACTTCTAGTGCTTTGAATGTTATGTTATCTCCCTGATTCATAGTTAGTTACACATGTTTTTTATTAATGGATCACAAACAGTGAAAAATATATAACATGAAATATTACAATGACAATATAGTCATTATATTCAGCCGTATTTTGAAATAAGCAATATTGCTATTTCTGTATCTTGACAGTTATTGCGTAATATTGTAATGCCTCCAATTTTGACATTTTAAGTTTCATAGGTTTGAAATTAATGAATTCAAGCAATCAGAAAGCTCTAACACATAAACAAATGTTATGTTATTGAAGGCGTTGCAATGTTATACAATAACTGTCGAGATACAGAAATAGCAATGATTTATATTTTTAGAATACGGCTAAATGTCTTAGTAAAGCCGCCACACAGCAGCCACACAAGATTAAGAAAAATTTTGAGTGCTGAATTTTTTTCCACGTAATAATTAAGTTTCTTTTTCTTTTGTTTAAATTTTTTATTCTTTCTTTCTATATAATTAATATGCCTTAGTATATCATAAATATTTATCATTACTGACATATTTCTGTTTGTTTAAATTTTTTATTCTTTCTTTCTATATAATTAATATGCCTTAGTATATCATAAATATTTATCATTACTGACATATTTCTGTTTGTTTAAATTTTTTATTCTTTCTTTCTATATAATTAATATGCCTTAGTATATCATAAATATTTATCATTACTGACATATTTCTGTTTGTTTAAATTTTTTATTCTTTCTTTCTATATATTTAATATGCCTTAGTATATCATAAATATTTATCATTACTGACATATTTCTAAATGTGGAGACCTGTAATTGGCCATCTTTTTTTTTTCCGATTCCTTAGAGTCTACGATACTCTGAGTACTCTACATGCGGCTAGACCGCCTAATCTACTGCTACAAGTGCATCAGCTCTATAGCTTTGACACTTTTACTAAATACTTATTATCTATACATCATAAGTTGATTTATTGACATGAATTCGGATGGGTAAAAAAGTCTAATAAAAAACCCACTAAACATTTTACTTGATAATATTTAAAAATTTTCAAATTAATTAGGCGCGACACTTTATGTACAGTGCCGCCTTATTATAACTTATAAATAGCAAAAATAATGTACACAGCTACATCTTAAATAATATTTATTTATTTACAAAAATCATAAATTGGATGCGCTGGTCGAGGCTGTAGGTCGTTCTGGCCCTCGATCCGGAGGATCGAGCGCGTTGTGTAGCATCATGAAGTAGTGGCGGGGCAATCTGTGTTTGTATCTGAAAGGCAGAAGATAATTGGCCATCTATATTGTATCAATGTTTTCTATGCTTTTTTTTTGTGCTGTTGGTCTTCCATAAACATTAAATAAATAAATAAATAAGTTTTGCTTTATTACAAAAATACATTTTTACTTGAGACATGGTTTGGAACAAAATTTAAAAACACAATGTCTGTTGTAAAATAATGTGTTTTGTTAACTAGGAGATTTAATTATGCAAGAATAAATACTTTAACTGGATTACAAATGTGAGTAACTCGCTGTAGTGGTCATGATGCTTGATATCTGGTGGTCGGTCGAGTCCCATTCCAGCATACCAGCAAATTAATTCTATTTCCATAGCACACGTTTTCAGCTTAGTTTGAGAATGATAGGAGTATTGACGGAACGCATGTTCCATGTTCGCATTTCTATTTAAAAAAAAATTGCATCTTAATGAATCTGGGAGGGGGACATATTTTCGCTGTATCCCAGTTCCCTCGCCTAAATAAGAAGATTTGTTCAGCTCTACAATTTGTACTCTGTGGGCAGAACACATATTCAACAATGGAATTCAACTGAAATGAGAAATGATTTATATTAAAAAAACATAATTTTTAACTTTACTTAATAGTATTATATATTTCTGAGAAATTCTAGTTGTCCACAGTTTATTTGAATGTGTGAACTGCAAGCTTGCTATCAATGTAAGAAATATATAGATTCATGAACTATCTAGAACGTAATCCTGGTGATACTTGTACAGGAATTGGATTTGGATTGAATTAAAAAGTAAATTAATTGTGTTGAATATCTTTCTAATCAAATTTCTGTTATTCTAGAAGATACAAAACATTGTCCTGGTGGCTTCAAGCCTTCTTTGGTGGTGTGGATACAATAGTCTGTGGATTCAGGGATGACGATGGCATTGTTGAAGAAATAAAGAAATACAAAACATGTGATCTCCCTGCACAATGCTGTGTAAGATCTTATACATATATGTACTGTCTCTAGGAATTATAAACATTAAAATTAAAACCAGCTTAAAAAATTTCCTGCAGTATTTCATATTAAAATTTGTAAATTTCACGAAAATTTTCATTTACAAAATTTAATGTAATAATTCTTTTAAATTTATACAGTAGATTCTCTTTAATTCTAAATTCAAGGGACCCAAAAAAAAATATGTCGAATTATGCGGAACCCTGTGAATTCAAAATTCATGATACAAAAAAATCACAATGCGATTGTGAAATTCGCCAAAAATTGTAAAACTTTTGAAAAAGTCAGTAATTTTGTGAAAAACCTCTATATTTTAGCATATTTCAAGAAATTATTTTGAAAACGCAATATTTAGTATACAAATATGGCGACATTTCTATTATTAATGTACATACCTAATATTGACATATTTGTTGTATGCAAAAAGATTAGATTGCAAGCACTTTTTGCAGGTGCATACAAATGCTGTTGTATGCAATTGCAAAAAAATAAGAATTAAACATGGTCTCATTAAGAGGTTCAACGACCTCGTCCAAATGTCATTTTGGTATTATTTTGCACTTGTCTTCATACCCTGAGCATAAAAATGCAGCTTAGTAAACCCTTCATATAAGACACCCCACCAAACCATCACTGATGCTGGATGATCTCTTTGAACTTTGTGAGTTACTTGAGCCGCCTCTTGAGTGATACGTGTATACACCTGATTCTTTGCTGATCATTTTGTTTATTAAAATTTTTTCATTGCAAAGAATTTTGAGATGCATGTTGTCTGCGTGAATCAGTTATTTAGCTCTGGTCTTCCTGATGTCCCTTAGAGATGGAATAAGCAAATGCCCCATGCTTCTTCAGTAAGGCCCCATCTTTAGGCCCGATTTGATAACGTGGGACATCCTCCTTGTCGAAATACCCTGGACATGATTTTTTGTTTACGGCTTTGATCACTGCTGGTGTTCATACAGTTCACGGGCGACCACTTCTTTGCTGATCTTCAATATCCTGAGTATCCTTAAACTGATTAATAGTGCGATATTCAAACTGGCGACTGATACCCAAAGATTTTAAAATATTAAAAATGTCTCCCGGCGTCTCCCCAACTTTATGTAATGTAATTACAGCAATCCGATTTTCTTTATCACCCCACTCCATGTTTTCTGATCAATGTTCCGTGACTAATTGATTATAGCAACACAATATAAGAGTGGGGATTATTTTCATGGTAATTCCCCAAACTGTTTTATTATAGTTCACGTAATTTGTATAACAGTATTTATGGCATGACTAGGTATGTGTATCAAGCTTGGATGTTTTTGTGATGCGTTTCGCTTCAATAATTGGGTGTTAATCAATAATGAAGTGTTTAAAAGATATTTTTAATAACACAAATAAATTATATGTTCGTCACCGCCCTCATCCCTTTCAACCCGGATCGATTCGATCGTGCGTTCACATAAAATAATATTCCCCGCTAACTAAACTGTTTTTCGGGTTCAAACCGGCCTGCAATGATCGTGCGTTCACATGCGCGTGAAAGTTAGTTTAGTTAGCGGGAAATATTTTTTTATGTGAACGCACAATCGTATCGATCCGGGTTGAAAGGGCTATTATTTTTTCAATTTACCTTATTTATAAAATACACCATTTGACTTCTCTTTTAATTTTATTGAAAACTCTTTGTTTCAGAACCAATGGAATCCCAATGTATGCTTGAACTTCTGTGATGAGTTGCTGACCTACATCAAGAACTGTTTCGCACGGGAGATTCAACTTAAGTTCGGGAAGGTGGGTAACGTGAGGGACCTTCCCAAGATAGAGCTGGTATTCGAGCGGTTAAGCGGAACTAATTTCAGACTCACCGAACCAATGCCCAATGAGAATATTTTCATACTTGAAGATTGGTACATCAATATGTTTTCATCAGTTTGATAATTGTTCGATTATTTTTTATTATTTTATAAATGATCCCTTGTAATATATTTTAATATTTATTGTTCAATTCAACTGGGATTACATTTTATGTTTTATTCATGATGTATTTTACAAGGATAATTCAAAACAAATTTGTCATATAAATAGATTTAGACATAAACTTAAACTAGACAGTACGTAGTACGAAAATTATGAGTGAGCCCAAGCTCACTTATAATTGTATTACTCCAAAGTAGTACAATTCTATTGGCTACATAATTGTAGGTATTATAGTTATACAGTGGAACCTCGTTAATGCGAATTTCATGGGACCCAAAAAAAAATTGCGAACTTTGAAGAGCCTTGTTAATTCGAAATTCAAAAATGTACGCAAAAAATTAATTTTGTGTAAACTTCTATATTTTTGCATATTTTAAGAAATCATTTCAAAAAATGCAATATTTATTATGCTAATAAAAAGGTTGCGACATTTCTATTACTAAAGTACCCGATATTGACACATTTGTTGTGAAAAAAATCTAAATATTTTTTTCAATTTTGTCAAATTTCATTTTTTTTTAATTATGTGAACTAAAATGTATTGATTTATGGCGCAAGGGACTAAAAGTTATTTCGAATTATAGGGGTTAATTTACTATGAAATAAACATTTTGGGACTTTTGGGTTTTAAAAATTTCGAATATGGCAAATTTCGAATTATCGGGGTTGTACTGTAATGTGATATTATAGTATCTCAGTGTGGAAGAGTTTTAACCAAAATGAAATTATTACATTATTATTATTAATGGGGGTAGGTAGTAGTAGATCTAGATATAACAAAAATATATGTTATTTTTTATAATTCGTAATATGTTAAGACTATTCTATATAAGTAAAGTGTGAACCAATAATAAAATGTTGGAGCTAATTATTTTCATATTCCTATCAATCTTATATTTTATTGGCATTTTGATATTATATTTGTTATAAAATTTATGTTTTGTAATTGAATTAAAAAATCATTATTTTAATAAATCTTATATCTGAAAGTAATCAAGTTTTCTCTCCTTCCTGCAAGGCTATGCCAATTAATCAATGTGATTCATGACCGGGCTGAATATTGATGTAATTGGCAACAATAGAAATCGGTTGATGCCTAAATTTTCTCACAAGGGTAGAATGCCAGGACAGAATGCCACATGTTTCTACCCTGACATACCATTCCTGCCTTTTTCTCATGCACACTTATCAATTGTTTCAGCTTACAACAAGCTCTCTCCAATTTATATGTAATAAAAACCGGGGTACATGATTTTGTGAGTTCTTTCACGGACTTCCTGTTTATGTCGTCTTTAACACTTGCTCGTAACACTCTTCGCGATGATGAAACTAGTTAGTCAATTCAGTACTGTTATTCAACGGCCTTATCCCTATTTTTTATTAGATTTACTTTAGGTAATGTGTGGTTCTAGTGTTTTTATTTTATATTTATATCAAAGATCAAAAATTCATTCGCTTTCATATAAGTCAAATAAAATCATTAAAACCTTGCAAAAAAATCTTATTCAAATTAATGCACGGTTTTAATAATGTTTTTACACTTGTGTTAAAGCGAATGAATTTTTAATATTCAATATTAGTTACTTCATGATATACTAACGTTTTACAGAAGACAGGTCAGAAATATTGATAAAAAAATGCAAACTCTGATGTCGCTTACCTCTGCAACTGTTGACATTTCACCTGAAGTGTAGAGTATTCTATTCAAAATAGAATAAAGCTGACCACCCAATATTTTTTCTACTAGCTATGGAATGCCCTATATAGATTTAAAAATACTCGCATTCATCACTAAGCAAATGAATGAGTACATGGCACAGTTCGTACAGAATATTAGGCGAGTGGTGTTAGAGCAGAAAACATGGAAAGACGCTGAGTGGCGCGTAAAGGTCTATGAATCTGCACCAATCATCTGTCCAATGCATCTGCATATTGACAGCTGTAAAAGCTCGTGCTGCCAGCCTTTTGACTTCCGCACAAAAAAACTGCCATTGTCATTGCATTCATGCTCATTTTCCTGCTCGCCGCCAGAGAAATGCATTTAATGTCCATAATTTATTTATTTATTTAACGCCCTTATGGGCTTTTACAAATATACAGAATATAAATTTTAAAAAATAACATACACAACATATAAAATAATAATACTGTTAAAAGTTACGTATAATAGAATTGTGTTAATTTAGATTGCTGTTAAAGATTCAACTGCATATTATAATAGATTTGTGTAAAATTTAGGTTAGTGTAAATTGCAGTTAAAAAGATTCAAATAATAATTCAGATAAAATAAAAAGAGAAGTTAAAGTAGTGAGAAGAAAATGATTGTAAGTAGTAAGAAGAAGAAAAAATACACTGCAGTTAAAAATATTCAAGTACAATTTATAGATTAGTGTAAATTAAAAAGAGAAGTTTAAGTAGTAAGAAGAAATGATTGTAAGTATTAAGAAGAAGAAATAGATTGCAGTTAAAAAGATTCAAGTACATCTTATAGATTTGTGTAAATAAAGGAGAAGTTTAAGTAGTAAGAAAAAAGAAAAATTTATTATCCATTTCGCTGAGATGCAGAGAATTATATCAGCTTTGTCCTATACACAGTTATATTGTCAGCTGCCTCTGCATGTTCATTCCCTAATGAGAGTAATCTGGGGATTACACAGTTTGCTAACAAATTAGTTCTGACATTTCCATAATAGAACTTTGGCGAGCGAGAGATTTATATGGGTTTAAGAGATATACGATTCGAAGTCTACACTAATTTCAGTAAATTTATTTATTTCATAGGTCGAATGTGAAGTAAGTACAGAGCAATGATGTACACAGTAGTACACACTCACTACCTTCGACGCTACCACACAATATTTTGGGGAGCAGATACAGGAGCGCGAGCAGCAGTGACAATGGCCGAGTGTAATGCCTGCTTTAGACAAAACTCATACGGTATCGCCCCGAGGACTGTTACTTGTCATACGATACATGGCATTGATCTTGAACCCGCGCACTGCACACTCGTGAGGCGACATCATGGCTTGTAAACTTTCTTAGTTGTATTTGTTGATTTGTAATTTACATTCAGATGTTCGTATTTCTGTGAACTTTCTGGTATCTCGACATTGGAATTGTATTTTCTCTTCTGTCCAATCCAAAATAGGAAATAGCGCACACATTCTCTGAATGAAAAGTAGTCTGCGGCATAATTGAACAACACGACAACCATAACTGGTCCTTCCGAGAGTAAATATCCACGCTATAGTTGAGTGTCCTGATGTCAAAATAGAACAGAATTGACCGTGCAAGTAAATATAGAGAAGATATTACACTTAAAAGTTTTGGAAATTTCACCATATCGTCGCTGTATATATAAATAAGCCAATGTGCCGTTTTAGTACATTCTGAGATAAACTAATGAAACTGTTTTAAAAAATAATTGCACAGACTAGATCCATAAAAAATATTTTAAATAATTACTAGGCAGACCTTCCAGATGAACGGCAATGTTCTTTCAGCATATCTCCATTATTTATATGAAAAATTGACAAATTGATTTGTTCATCTCAGAAAGTACTAAACGGCACATTGGCTTTATTATATATACAGCGAAGATATACTTTCAAATATGAGTCACTTTATCTAGGGACAAAGCGCAAACAAGAAAAATATTAAGTAACAAAAATACAAAGAGTTCATACATTCAGTATTCATTTTGTTTCTATTGTCTATAATTCGCGTGAACATTTGGCATTATCTATAAATAAAATTCTTTGACAACTAAATATTGTCTATGATTTACACTTTGTCCGTAAATAAGCCTCTCAAGTGTCAAAATGGTGAAATCACTACACTCAACAATTACGTGGATACCTCTCAGAAGGATCGGTTATGGTAACTGTATTGTTCAATTTAACCAAACTTCATGCAATTGCATGATTTAAGGTACAGATACACATGCTTCTTTACTGGCATGCTAATGAGCATGCCACTAATAAGCATGCCCTAACAACTGTACACACTTGCTCATTACTGGCATGCTTATTAGTGGCATGCTCATAAATAAGCATGCCCAAAGCTAACAATCAAACACACATGCTTATTAGTGGCATGCTCTTGTCATAGAATAGAGACGCTCTTGTTCAAAATGGAAACTTTGCAAACTGAAATAGAAAATTCAAGTCAACCAATAAATCAAAAAAGTTCCCGAGTTTCCATCCGCACATTTTTGATTATAGTTTATATAATTTTTATTGTAAGATTTGAATCATTCATGCCTATTAATAAAGTTTCGTAAAACATTATTTCTCACTTTATTATTTTTACACAACGGTGACCGAGTATTCCACAGACATTCGTGATTCCTATAATAAGTTACGAAAAGTAATGTTTTATCATCTCCCCAACGCGCCATATTTGTTTCATCTGTCGCGGACTGGGAAGATCGCATCGATAATACTAGTCGCGAAGCCCGCGAATGACATAAGCATGCTCATAAATAAGCAAGTCTGTTCACACATGCTCCAAAGATACCCCTTCTCTATGGTGAATGACAGTGGCATGCTTATAAATCAACCGGCGGTTGATTTTTGAGCATGCCACTAGGTGGCATGCTCATTTCTAGCAATGTGCGTACACACATGCCACTAATAAGCATGCCACTGTCAAAGTCGATACTGCGCATGCTCACGTGCCACTAAAGAAGCATGTGTATCAGACGCCTTAGGCAAAAAGTATACTTTACTTATACATATACTTCAATAAACTACATTAAGGTATTAGATACACATGCTTATTTTGAGCATGCTCAAAACTAGCATGCCATAACAACTATACACACTTGCTCATTATTAGCATGCTTATTTTAAATGAGCATGCTCAAAGCTATCACTCAAACACACGTGCTTATTAGTGGCATGCTCTTGTCATAGAATAGAGAGGAACCCTAGTTCAAAATTGAAACTTTGCAAACTGAAATAGAAAATTCAAGTGAACTAATAAATCAAAACAGTTCCCGAGTTTCCATCCGCACATTTTTGATTTTAGATTTTATAATTTTTATTGCAAGATTTGAATCATTCATGTATTTTAACAAAGTTTCATAAACATTATTTCTTACTATATTATTTTCACACAGCGGTGACCGAGTATTCCACAGACATTCGTGATTCCTATAATAAATCACGAAAAGTAATGTTCTGTCATCTCCCCAACGCGCCACATTTGTTTCATCCGTCGCGGACTGAGAAGATCGCATTGATAATCGATACCTACTAGCCGCGAATGACATTAGCATGCTCATGAACAAGCCTGTTCAAACATGCTCAAAAGATACCCTTATAGTGAATGACATTAGCATGCTCATAAATCAACCGGCGGTTGATTTTTGAGCGTGCTAGTAATGAGCATGCTCATTACTAATCATGCCACTAATAAGCACGTGTATCAGTACCTTCATCAAATCAGCTGTGATCACTGAAAATTCACCGGGACCATAACATACCATACCATAGAAAAGAAACAATTTCAATATATTTCAATGAACTTGGAAAGCAATGTCACCGTGGAAGAGAGAAATATCAATGCCATTGTCAATTGTCACTGTCAGACGTCAGACTATCTTCTTTATTCTGTGGTCAGACATCAGACTAGGGATGGGTAAAAAATATCGATAAATCAATATATCGATATTTTTTTTGATAAATATCGATATTTATCGTCGATATATTTTTTCGCGATATATCGAATATCGATATTTTTTTTTGATATATCGATATTTTTTTCTGGGATAACCGATATTTTTTTTCTTGGGCGACTTTTTTTAGTTTTAGTCATTTATCTTTTTTCACTTTTTTTCTGGCGACCATTTTTGGGCATCGACATTTTTTCTCGGATAATCGATATATTTTTTCCGGTGACCCTTTTTTTTTTTTTTTGGTCGCCAAAAGCTTATTCCCCTTATATTTTTGAAAAAATAATATCTATAAATATCGATATATTTTTCGCAATGTATATCGATTATTTTCGATACTTTTTAAAAATAACGATATTTTTTTTCATTTACCCATCCCTAGAGCGCGCAGAAATCAATTGTACCAACATCAAAAGTTTTTTGTTTTGTTAAAATCGTAGGAATCTAAATATAGTCCGTCCAACTTATCTGGAGAATAAAGGAGGGCGTCCCAATCGTTGTAGTACTGCCCATAGTCTAAAAATTATCTCATTTGTAGGGAATTTTATGCGAATTCGTTTTTTCTTAAACAAGTTATTAAGAAGGTATACGACACGATAAAAAAACAAAAAATGTAAACTAACGTACAAATAAATTCATCAAAATATACATTCGTAAAATACACAACGTCACAAAATGGCGTTTTTTCAAAATCAAAGAAAAATACAATTTTCAGGAAAAAAAAACAAACAATAATAATTCTTTTAGGCCGGCGCCACACTTCCGCCGCGTTTCTTCCGTTGCGCCAAATCAAATCAAAGCAAATAGATCGACCGATCATCCGCGTAGTATGTTTAATAAGCGCACATTGTATGGAAAGAAATGTAGCGATGTTCCATGACAGAAGAGACGCGGCGGAAGATCCGCGCAGTGTGGCGCCAGTTTTATTCGGTGCCTCATACCTAATGATCATGACCACCATGTTTAACTCAGTAACACCTAAGGATATCAATCGGTTTAGGGCCGTCGTATCAAATTGGTTTATAGTAATCTTTCGTTCAAAGCATAGATATTTTGCATTTTCCACCGATCAAACAACTCGCTCTCGTAAAAGTCTATGCTTTAAATGAACTATTGCTATAAAGTAAGTTGATGCAACCAGTCTTTAATGTGCATAAATACAAAAGTTTATTTTTGAAAAAATACGTTTATACAAATGAACTCGTTAATGAATTATGTAATAAAAAGTATAAATAATAAAAATTCTATGTAAAAAAATTATCGAATAAAATATGTTCTAAAACTTTTCTCATCTTACGGCTTCTAATTCAATTTTTCCACTTATCCTTGTTCTTTTTTTTCCGGGTGTAGATATTTTAATGCCCATTTCCACGGCCACTTTACCTTCTTTAACTATTTTGTAAATTGCCGATTCAGAAATACCTGAAGAAATTGTATAATAGTAAAATAAAAAACTAAGTATGGGAAAATCATTATAACTGCATGGCAGCACTAACCTGAAGTGGCGGCAATAAGTCTATGAACAAAATCAAACGGTATATTTGGGGCTTTTAGACGTTGTTCTTCTTCAAAAAACGTGTGCATTTTCAAGATTATTTCCCGAACACCGCTTTTAATGGTTTTTGGCATGGTGACAATCTAAAATTTTCTTAAAAACCTATCGAAACAGTCGTGAACCCCTCTGTAAACAAAGTCTGTCAAAGGTCTGTCAGCTGTAGATAATCCAATATGGCGTCGTTAGTTCCAAATTTGGCCATTCTTCAGATAAGTTAGACGGACTATATAATGATTTTGTTGCCTGTTTGTCTGTCGGTCCATAATTTCGTAACTTGATGAAATAAAACTTTAGCTAATTAGAGAGTGCGGCTCAAGTAACACGCAACCGAAATTACACGGCCTTGACATTTTCATATTATTTTATTATATTTAGTTTTAGGTTTAAGCGAATAGTCAATTTAAAAAAAATGGTTTTCTATTCATGAATTTTCAGCTTCAAAATCCTGCATTATTATTGCTTCCCCAACGTAACTTGGCGTGCGGCGAATTTTGAACTAAAACCCCCCCCGCCCGCACCCGGCGGTAACCCCTCGCCCTGTCATTTAGTTCAATTTTGTGTTTGGTCGGGAACTGTGACATCTTGATTAATATACACTGAATTATTATGTCCAAAATATCCTAAACAGTCCGGGATGGTGCAAGAACCAGCCAATGAAGTTTTAAAGTTTTGCGAAGCTGAAAAAGCGAATAATGGACCGATATTACCATCTAACAGTTTGACAGATAGAACGGCCGCCATTACTGCCATATTACTGCACGCCACTGCACGGTTTCTTTAGTGCTGCCCGACCAAATTTCTGTATATAATACGACACCGGTCACCGGACATTCTGTACATTATGTATTGTATAATAAATTTACACCCTGACAACTTCTGTTAGGCGATAGGGACGCCCTCCCTCGCACGCCAAGTTATGGTGGTACGTCTATATATCCCGTAATTTTTTACGGGTGTGCGGCTAGTTTTTACTAATTTGCTTGCCTATGGCTAGCGCCACACTTCGCCGATCTTCCGTCGCCGAACTTACGTCGCGTCATATCGGCAAAGCGGATGGATCGACCGATCCATTTGCTTTGCGTGTGTGTTTGATGAGCATATATTATTGATGAGGGTATGTGAGCGCAGTGTGTTTGATGAGCGTATATTATAAGGAAATAAATGTCTAGCATTCTACGCGAAAGATCGATGTAGTGTGGCGCTTGCCTATAGCTGTCTATGTAGTATTTTTTTTTATTCTGTTTAAATCACAAATACCTACCTACTCTAAAATAATTTGATAACATTAATTAATATACTAATAGATATCAAACACCATGTCACCTAACTTACAGAACAAACTAAAAATGGGGCTAAAGAAACATATTTTGATACAACTTGTTGGACCGAACAAATGAAAAAAACGACTGGCACTTATTTACAGTTGCCGGCAAGCTTATTGAAAATTTTTGGCGTAGTGGGGGAATGCGCAGAAGACAAAATTTGCTACGCCGAAAAATTTCATAATTCACAAAAATCATGGTCCTCAGACATATGGGTCTGACGTGGGTGATTTGTATTGAATTGGTTAAGTTTATTTATAATAATAAATTACCTAAAATAGACTCGTCTTTAAACCTACATTTTAACATAATGTACACACAGAGGTACTTAAAGAGGCAGTATGCTGGCGCCACACTGCGCTGCCACGCAGCGCCGCTACATTTCTTCCCATTTGAGTAGCTTGTTGGTCTTGTGGTTAGGATACTGGCCTCGTGATCCAAAGGTCGCGGGTTCGAACCTCACTCCAGACTAGCAAGTTAGTCCTATTTTCATAGCACAAGCGTTTAGCTTAGTTTGAAAATAGTAAGAATATTGATGTGACACGTATTCCGTGTTCACATCTCTATTAAAAAAAAAAAAAAAAAAAAAAAAAAATATATATATATATATATATATAATATGCCGTCGCGTCATTCCATTTGCTTTGCTGATTTGACGCGACGGAAGATCCGCGCAGTGTGGCGCCGGCCTTAATCTTGAATGAGCGAAAGCGGAAAATGAACTTATTAAAAAAGATTGCTTATTTACTCATGTACGCGCGGTAGAAGTTATACTTAAAAACTAAAGTAAAGTTAAACATTTATACCTATATTAATGATGCTCTAAGTATTGAGTAAAAATCTACACTGATCATTGTCGATCATTCTATTGAATTTCATGAAAAGAATTAAAACTCATACTTACAGAAATGTAACCTCGAATATTTAAAATAATTGGGACAACCAAAAATGTTCCTAAAAAACGTGTGCATTTAAAAAAAGTCCAAGTAGGTATCTACCCTTTTTATTTTTTATCGATTTTCGGCCTGAACCCGTTCCGTTTTCAAAAGATTCAAAACTATCCAACTTTAACAGCCACATTGAATGTCCAATTAATGAATGTGTTTTTGTTTTGAAAACGAATATCTGACGATTACATTGTTTTTGCAATAAATAATTTCTCAAATTCCTATTACTTTTAATCGTTCTTTGCATGGTGACAAACAAAAACTTTCTTAATTAAAAAACATCGGCGAGAAATTTTCAAAGATAAAATTATTTTTCTATGGGAAAAGGGGATTTTCGGAAATTTATAGAGCATTCCAATTCGTATTACTTGGCCCATAGATAAATGACGTAATGCGCTGTGGTAATGCGTATTTAAACGTCAACCTTCTGATATTTTCGTAGGTTATCAAATTGTGAATAATATTGGCAAAGCGGATAAAAATAAGTTTCTTGTCACTATCGTGTGATTTTAAGCTTTGGCCTCTAAATTTTTTGTGCTCAGATAATACTGGATTATTCACTAAAGATCGATCATAAATAAACCAGAGGTCGTGCAATCATGCAGAAAACAACCGAGCCAAGATTCTATTCGCGAAGAGGTCCTCACGTCTCCAGACCAGAATTGACAGGCTTCTTCAGTGTTGGAAAGCAGGGCGATTACAAGGATGATTTTTCGGAGCTGAAATACTTCAAAATGCCTCCCAGTAAAGTCAACTTCGATTTGAACCGCAACATAGAGAACGTAAATAAGAAACTAAAAACTGACGTGAAATTGCGTTCCATTCTATTACATTTCAAGGATCACAGGAAGGACTTCGTGTTTAATAACAAAGATGAAATATTTCTAAGGGACGTACCGTTTGTGTCCTGCAGAGGTCTCCTCAGAGACATGAGTGCCCTACCCTACAAGAATGGTGATTTGAGATTCTCTGCATGCCTGTTCCGTGGCATACTCTACCTGCATTATTTGGACACTCCAGCGCGGTGGCCCAACACGGATAGGGAAGTAGCGATGATAATTTGGGGTCACAAATTCGAGAACTATCTGCTATCAGGTAAGTTATGTTAAAAAAGAATACATTTTAGCAGATTTACTTTTGTGTAACAAAAGCTCCAGAAAATTTTATACCAGCTTTGAAGGCCGACACAAGAATCTCTGAGGCGGACAATTTTGATTGTCGAAGCTGAAGATACTAGCTGATATTCAGGTTAGTGATCATTTGTGGAAGCATTTTTGGTTACTCTTCTGTGTTTTCTAAGAGGGGAAGCATAATTTCCTTTGAGAAAGAATTCTGCATGATATCTTGAGAGGTTATAATCAGATATTAAATCCAATAAAGCGGATTGGCTATTTACACACTGTTCCGCACAACCACCTTTAGATTCAAACGTTTTGTCCTGTATCCTTCCTTTAGATCAAGACGGGATAAAGTTTACAAACAGGTAAAGTTTCTGCACTTATATATTTGGTTACTTATACATCTTTAGACACATTGTGATTCCATTATTATATCAAAGAGTTGTGTGAAAAAATAATATAAAAAAGCTAACTGCCATTTTTTAATTTTTATTTTATTTATTACATATTTTACAATTAACAAAGTCCTGCTAACTATGAGTTAGTTATCAACAGGTTTCTTCTAGTACTAATGAATATACCTTGCCATTTAGTAACAGTGCTTACACAAGAATTTATAAAATTATATAAAAATAGTTAGGATGCTGACAGTTCACTATTGTTCATAATAAACTCCCTGCATGCCACTTTTACCTTTGCATATGAATCCAACCCAAACAAGTCGGAGGGCATACTGTTGAAAACCGTTGGTATTTTCACTTGTAATGTTCTTTCTCCATAATAATTGTTGCATCTCGGTACAATATATTTTCCAAAGTGACATTTGTCTCGTATTATACGTATTCATTACAAGTGTTTTATGGTCATCATTACAGTAGTTACTCAGTATAAGCCTGTATTTAAATAACTTATGAATATTCATTAACTTTATTTTCAAAAAAATATCTGTACCTTTGTTTTTCATATACTTTACTGTACTATTAGGTAAAATGCATTTAATTATTTTCTTTTGTAGGTTAAGTATTTGTTTTATACTTGTTTGAAATGTGTTTCCACATACCAAAATACCATATAGAATTATTGGTTCCATCATGGCTATGTACATTGTTTTCAGTGTTTCAAAAGGAATAATATTTTTAATGATATAAATATTTGATAGTATTGGCCTTAGTTTATTACATATTTTTTGTATATGTGGTTGCCAGTTAAATTTCTCATCTATCATTATGCTCAGGTATTTTTCACTCCGACTTGATTCGATTTTTTTACATCTGCAATCTTTGTAATATCTATCTAAACATTCATGATATTAACTGAAAATCTGTTTTTTTGATATGTGGTGATGAATTGTGTATTAATTTAGTTTAATTTTCATTAATGACTAAACTGTTGTCATGTGACCATTTTAGCACATTGTCATAGTCCTCTTGTAGGTTTTGCACAGAATTTGGTGGCTCGAAAAACAGCCAGTAACAAGGGCGGATCTTTTCCCGGTGCATTATGAGTTGCTCCGAATGGGAAAAAATGTGCTATCAGTATTACATTACAAAATTAATATAAATTTATAAGGCAAGTCGGCAAAAATACATTTTTGTATTTAATTTAAATAATGTTCCCACATATGTGTATGTATATTCCCCAGATAGGTATCATCTCAAAGATCACGACAGAAAAGGTTTTGTCAAGATCGGACACCTCTAGTGTCTGTTATATGATTTTTAGTTATTTTATCATTATTAGTATGGAGCACGGCCGGCCGGCGGACGGGCGGTGTGACATCACCGCGATCGGTTGGCTAGCCTCGTGAGGTAAGGGCTTGGTTTACTCTGAGCGAGTGTGTGTTTTACTGAATAAATTACAGATAATTTATTATGTTGTGAGATTTGAACTATGTGAACTACAGACAACTTATTATGTTGTGTAGTTTATATCATGAATTACCAACAACTTAGTATATCTTGTAATCTTTGCCAAGTTATTACTGACAACTGATTTATGTCATGTAAATTAACTGGGATGATTTTACTGTTACTATTTAACCCATTGCCCGCGGGCAACTCATATATGAGTCGCGCCATACGTGCCCACAGCGCGGACGACTCATATTTGAGTCGCCGAGCTTTGCTTGCTACTGCCGTGTACACGTGCATCGTGGAGCAGTAAAAATGCTTTCAAAAATATCTTGGATCTTTATCCCAGAGACATCTTTCAATATTTGTCAAAGATTGTTAGTGATTTTATAAACAAACTCGAAATAATAAATATCCTAATGCAGGAGAATATGATTCAGTTATTCAAAATCTCCCGCCAGTTTCCACGCGTACGAACAAAGACTCTGTATCTCAATAGAGTTCTGCACGGGGCTTTTTTTAGACGAAATGAAATATTATTAAACACCAAAATAAATCGATTCATTATTCATTCTCAAGTGACTTATGTTTGTGAAAGTTTTGATGTTTAAAAATAATAATTGAATGCTTATATTAAAAATTATTTGTGTTACGAAAAGTGCGATTTTATTCCAACTTTGAAAATTGTTTTATACAAAAATTATTTCGATTGACAATTCTTAAATTTGTGTTTCATTTTATTATTAATTAAAATCTTTTGAAGTATTAAGAAATTATAAGTTTTTAATAGAAACAAATACACTTATTTAAACTTCCAGTATCAAAAACAAAATTAGAAAACAAACTCAGTTTATGTGTTAGAATGTAATGTACCACTGTGTGCCAAAAATTGTTTCAAGGTACACCTTGATTCATCACGATTCGAAAAAGTTTTAAAAATATTATTAAGATTTTGTGAATTATAAATAGTGTTAAAAATCAGTGCCCGCACAGAATACCACTCTGGTACGTACAAATACCACCAATTAAGGCACTGGCGTAGCCCAGTTTATGTCATCCCATATTAAATTTTGTTTACGTTATTTTGTAAATATTTGAAAGATTTCAGTGTTCCTTTGTGTCCTTGAAAATTCTTGAATACTTTACTCATCGACTATAAACAATTAATAAATTTAGAGGTTATCTTTATTTAAAGTCATAAAATATAATGCTGCCAAATGGTGCTGCATATGAAAGATGTCAGATATATTTTTTAGCACATGGAATGGGTTAAACCAAAAAAATCTCTTCTGATAACAGGGAAATTTTGCGCTCTTGCGCGGAAATAAAATTACCTCCCGCCACCTCTTTTTATTGAATGACAAATGTGACACTTTTTACATACAATCACAATACAACTCATAAATTCCTGAAATTCAACAAGAATGTCTGAAATTTGGAAAAATCTGAAATTTCAAAAAATCTGAAAATAAATTTAAATATTTTTATAGAGATTCATAGTAAAATATTTTATCACCGTTAGTGACATATTTGGATCATATCGTATAACACATCTGCCTGTTCAGAAGCAGTGGGACGTAATTTCTGAGAGTCCAGTTTCTCTCAGTTCACCCTTTCAGTGCGCGATCCAGACCCCGTGTCCGGGTTGCCGACTTAGACACGGTATTTACTCCCGACGATGTCGGGATGACTGCCTACAGTCCCATCTAAGGGCCGATTTGTGTAATGCAGACTTGTTACTTGGCAAATGTTATTTGCCACCACGCCATCTGTAGCCACAGGGATAGCTACCCTTCATGTGATGCGAAACATACCACTGCAGAATTTAATAATTCTACATGCATGTCTGTAGTAACAGGTGTTTCGTTCCGTCTGTAACATTTGATTTGTTATGCACTTTATAATCACATCATCAAGACCCATTTTCTCTACCTGTTGCCAATTTTGTTATAGAGGCTGAAATCACATTCAAAAAAGCGCATTAGAAAATGTCAATATTTTTATATTCTCTCATGTTTGTTTTTCTTGTTTTTTATTTTCATCTTGACCAGTACCGGGATCAATACTGGGTGCCTCCAAAGTCTTATAGAAATCAAAAAGATTTTGAAGTATTCATGTTGCTACTTCTCGACTTGCTAAGCAAGTAATCTCATCTTGCTATTCTCCCATTAGGTTGTGGTATCAAATTATCATAAAAGAAATGCTGATTTTTTTGTGTTAGAATATAATGCATTGGTTAATATTTTTGATAAATTTATTGTTACTACATAAAGCTCAGGTACCACAATTATCAAAAGCATATTTTTTCCATATATGAAGAGATAAATATGTACTAAAAAATTTCAAGGATCGACCATATTTACATTTTGTTCCAATAGAAGGATATACAGGATAATTCATAATATTGCTAATATTATAGATGACCCAAACCATGAACCGGACATTGAGTCTCCAGCAGATGAGGTATCTGGTTTCTTTGGTGTTTTCGAACGCCACATTGGTCAACACCACCTAATCTACCGAGCGGAGATGGATGGTATTCAGGTAGACAGAGCATCGCTGAAGGAAGGTTTCCATCCTAAAGAACATCCAAAGGATGTTCTTAAAAAGCTCAAAAATCTTCAGTTTGTGGAACTCAAGACCAACCAACACATTAAGAAGAAATATCACGATACAACGTTCAGGTGGGTGGTTTTGGAAAACCCAAAACATGTGTCAGTACACTCATACACATTTTGGGTTTTCAGCAAACGTCTTCAATTTCTGGTGCCTTTAATGTTATGGTTCTACGTCATCCTTCTGATTCATAGCATGTTCTAGTAATGGAACCATTTGCTTCAAGTTCAAAAAGCTGTATGTAAATTATTTAAGAAAAAAAATGATGACCAACTAATGTCTTATATTTTACTATGAATGATATTAATCATATTATCTGATCTATTCTGAAAACAATATTATTTTGGTGATTTTTGCTCCATCACTCAAAAATAAGATACAAAAAAAATAGGCAAGACGTAGATTTAAAACAGTCAGCCTTATTCAATTTTATATACTACCCAACACAAACAAAAATAGACAGGACGTATTTATTTATTACGGTGTAATAAAAAGAAAACTCTATTAAATAGTCATTCGGGATTATGTATTTTTTTGCGATAATCATTAAGTATTTTCATAATTTTTTAAACAAATGATTTAAGGGTGAATGGATCTTTCATAATAAATTGATTGAAAGCATGTTCAGCTGTAATTTTGGCAAAAAGATATGACAACCAAACACTAAATTGACTCCGTACAGCAAAAATGTAGATAGTGTACCATGTGGCCTTAATTGATGCATTTATTATTATTGTTGCATTTTTTTATCACATGGCTTAAAAATTCTTTCTTGGCTAAAAAAGAGCGCTTTTATTCGCATGGACCAGGATATATTTACTTTTAAATTTATTAGGATTGTTAATTGGCACCCCAGGTCACTTTTATGCACATGGTGGCAGTGGGCATGTTAACTTTTATTTTCTTAGGTGATGTATGAAATGTGACATCTTGATCCCTTTAGATATTTACATCATTGACTTGGTGTTTATCTACAGGTTTATATAAGCAATATTTAGAAACAACATATCTAATTGTACGCAGTTTATTAGAATATGTGAAAAGTACGCCTGCTATCAATATAAAAAGTAAATATGTACTATCTTGATCACATATCAGAGTGTACAATAAGGTACAATGGTCTAATCACATGAGAACTGGCACTTGTCTGTGAGCCCATGATTGGATGTTTAACCTGTAACCGGGCGAGTCCCTTTTTAATTACGCAACATATAACGGGCGTGAACTTTTTCACTAGGACGTGTCAATACGTCACGCCTGGTGGGCGTATTTTCATATTTTTTATTTATGACAACGAAATATTTATTTTTCGTTTATTTATATATAAAGTACAAAGAAAAATACAAAATTGCAAACAAATAGAAAAGAATACCAACAAAAAAATGGATTGGTACATTGATTTCGTCATCGCTGATATCTCTTTCATTAATTTAATGGATACTTATAAAAATGTATTCTTAAATAAAAAGGTTGGAAATGTAAAAAATATAAGTAAATAATATATAATACGAAAATAGATAGGTAAGTATTAGTACATATCCGTCCCTGCTCACCCAGAACACGTCCACCACTCTCAATAGCGAAATGATACTGATTCCCTCCGTGTCTTGAATTCATGTCGAGACATGTATGGGTGACCTCTGTTGTTCGAAAATATGCGTTCTGCCCGTTCCAGGGCGCAACATATATTTCAAGGACGTATTCATACGTCCTGCCCGTACTCGATATTATTTACATTGGACGTATTTATACGTCCCGCTCGGTTAACAGGTTAGTTAACAAATAAATAAAATGTTAATTAACAATAAAATAGAGTAGATTGTTAGTCTTGTGGTTAGGACTCTCACCTCGAGATCCAAAGATTGCAGGTTCGAATCTCACTCCAGACCAGCAAGTTAGTCCTATTTTCATAGCACAAACGTTTAGCTTAATTTGAAAATAGTAAGAATATTGATGTGACACGTATTCCGTGTTCACATCTCTATTTATTAAAAAAAAACAATCATAATAAATATCTTCTTAATCAGTTTTCTGTTATTCCAGACGATACAAAACCTTGTCCTGGTGGCTTCAATCCTCCTTCAGTGGTGTGGATACAATAGTCTGTGGATTCAGGAATGATAAGGGCATTGTTGAAGAAATAAAAGATTACAAAACACGCAATCTTCCCGCAGAATGCTATGTAATGTCTTAAATGTCACAAGGGTTTAAAATTTATCCATAATTACATTAAATTAGCAGGATTTTCAAATTAACATGGTTAATCGTCTATAAAATATGTATATATTTTGGGACTTGTTTGTTTTGATGTTTTTATGTAATTAAATTGAGGTTCAATTTTTTTTTAACAGGTTAAATTTATGCATTATTAAAATAGGATTAAAATCATGACGGCTGATGGATACATTTTTTAAAATTCAAATAAAATTTTCATATGAATTCAAACGTCATAATAAACATATATTGGATATGCAAAATTCTGACCTTTTGATCAGGATTTTATACCTTATGTGTAAAAGAATCCTTCTGAATTCTCTTTTAATATTATTACAAACTCTTTGCTTCAGAACCACTGGAAACCCGATGTTTGCATGAACTTCTGCAATGAATTGCTGATTTATATCAAGGACTGCTTTAAAGAGGAGATCCAACATACGTTGGGGGAGGTGGGTAATGTGAGAGACCTTCCCAAAATAGAGCTGGTATTCGAGCGGTTAGGCGGAACTAATGTTAAAGTTACCCGACCAAGGCCCGATGAAGATATTTCCATTCTTGAAGATTGGTACATCAATATGTTTCCACCAATATTTGCACCAGAAGAATGTTGATCAATTTAATCATCTATTATTTTCTAATAAATACATTTTAATACAACATTTATTCAATTCAACAGGTCTTGCGCTGGGACTAGGTATGTTTTCTTGTAAAATATATTATGATGTCTTTTATAAGAAAATATTTAAACAAATTTGTGATTTAAAAATAAAAGTTGGAACTAAACCAGACAGTACATGATACGAAAACTGTAAATGAACTTGGGTTAGAACAATTCGATTACTATTGGCAACTTAAGACAAATTTGGCTTCATAGCCTAGTACAGCGTTAGCAAAAATAGGATTGATTTACAATTTGTTATAAGAATGATATTCTTGGTAACAATTATAACAAATTGTAAATCTGTCCTCTTTCTCATATGTGGGGTATAAAAGCAAAAGGCAGTAATATCCAAAAAAATAAAAAAATGTTTTGAATGCAGTCACCGAGAATTACTAATTTAAAATGTACTCAATTGTAGATTTTATGTGTCTATCCCTTCCAAAATCATGTGTCCTATAAATTTATAGACCATGTTTCCTACAAAATCTCAAATTCAGTACACTATGAGTTGGTAATCCTCGAGGACTGCATTCAATTTTTTATGGATATTGCTGCCTTCGCTTTTATACACCATAAGTAATATATGTTACTATCTCTACCACTACTCCAAGCTCTCATTTTCCATATTTATTTCCTAGTCAATGCAACATCTAGGGAAGAAAATGAATAATAACTCATTAAGGCTTATACATATATCGCAGGCATATAGGCAGTATATGTTTATGTTTGCACTGGTTATTGCTATTACTTAAAATTTATTTAGTTTTGGTGATGTGATAAATCATATAACATATTGTTTTATATTATGTAATCATTTATGTAATATGTAATTTTTTACCTTTTGTAATCAAAATAAATAATATTTTAAAATTAAAGTTTTACACTTGAAAGTAATCAGGTTCTCTCTCCTACAGTAAAGCTGTACCGATTAATCAACATCATTCCTGATCATGATTATTCATGTACATAAGTGTCCTTGAAGTGAAATTTTTACGATGCTTGCGACTAAGTGGTAAAAGTGGGGGAAGTGATAAGGTGCAATTGTCGTAAATTTTACGGCTGCGCGCCCGCTGGAAGGTTAACTGAAAATGGTTACGGATATTTTATATGAACTGTATGTTTTCCGAGAAACGATTCTCGACGTTTCATTGAAGTCGTATTCAACGTCATCAGGAGAACGACCTGTACCCGCGGAGGTATGGGCGGACTGATTAATGTTTAGTTAAATATGTCTTAACGACCGTAATAATAACCTTAACTCTTCAATTAATTTTTTTTTATTCTGTTATTTATTTATTATTTTAATTATTAACTGTTATTCAATTTCATTTTCTAGTCACGTAGCATAATATGTTTTAATAACCATAGTCATAATCAATTTATCTCCCAAGGGATGTGCATTTAACATCTAATTTATAAGAATCACTCGCCAAACCTCTTGCAAATGATCTGCGACCAGCTGGTTGGTCTAAAAATATTTTTTTAATATTAATACGTAGGACCCTTTTTATTGAATAAAATACACATACAAGTTGAAAAATAATTCATTTAAATATTCCTCATGGTTATTTCCAATAATTAAAATGTACTCTACATTTATATAAAATTCCTTAGAAACTTTTATTTCTTAACAATGTAATTATGAAATATTTCATAGAGGTGTATTGCAGTCATTTGTTCGTTTGTTGACCAAAATGTATCTGATATTTTCTGAAAACAAATCAAGTATATTTTTAAACATACATATGTATATAGAAAATATATCTATAAAAATTGAATTGTGGCGAAAGGCAAATATATGCTTTTAACATTACATTTGGGAAATTTTTACCATTATTCAAACCTAGTTTACATTACTTCAAGGAATTATATATTTTATGATATTCTTATATTCAGAATATTAGTCCAAAATGTTCCGACACTATGAAAAATATCAATAGTTATGAAGATAAGCAACGACAAAGATTGCATTTTTGTTATATTTCTAACAACTAACAATCTTTAAAATAATTTATACATATAAAATATTTTAAATATCTTTCATTTTAATACAAGCCAAATAAAATTGTTAAAACCTTGCAGAAAAACAAAATTCTGATTTATAATGTTTTCTGTATATCGTATTGAATATCATTCGTTCCAAACTTTGCATTATTTCTTTACACAATACAAATCAAAGGTGCCCCATCCCTGGACACCTCACCATCTCATTCAAAATAAATGTGTACTATATAAATTGAGTGCTATCCATTTCAAAATTTGTCATAGGTATTCCTTAGGACCCTGTGCAAAACATAGACCACCTCACCCTTGCTACCCTGCCTCCCAATAAATGTGTTTCAAATTTTGCATTGTTATGCCTCCTTTAACTGCCAGACATCACACTTTACTCCTACCTAAACCAAATTTTGCATACATCATTATCATGGACCACGCTGGATATGGCTAAGGTACATAATTTATTACAATAAAAAATATTTATCTACTATACCTGAAAATCACAGCCGTATAAGGACATTCCAATTTTCAAGCGTTTAATAACATTCTTCACATCATGGCTGAGAGTGGGTGCTGATAAATTCTTGCAGGAATCGCACTTTTCTTTTCCAAATATGCTTCCCATCTTACTTCCAGCTGACACTATGCTTGCTTGAGATAATTCCAATTGCTTAACCCTTTTGGGATCTGGACCTTCTTGATCAATAACCATTTTGCTGTCATTTTTGTGTTGTTTTACAGAAATTCTGTAACCGATTCCACTCATTTCCGATGTATTGCCTGCACTCAAAAGCTTTTCAAGATTGGGTAAGTTGTTTGTCATCTTTTGTGGTTTCAAATAATAGACAACATTTGGCGAATCATTGTTTAAACTGTCGCCGGAATTGATTTCATTTCTAGAATCCATTTCAATTACTCGATTCACGAGATGGCGAACCTTGAATGAGGTTGAATGTGCGCTTTTGTGGGCATCGTTGATTTTATTTTCCGGCTGTATATTTAAATTTGTCTCTGTTAATTTTTGTTTATCAATGGATGTTAAGTGTGGTGCGCATTTTTCTTTTAACGGGTTTATCGAGGTCTTGAAAATATTGTTTGGACATTCCAAAGACTCGGAACTTAAGCGCGGTGACCAAGACAGTTTTAAAGGACTCGAAGTAAATTTAGGCAGAAATTCTGCGAAAGATTCATTGATTTTAGATAAATTTTTCGAAGAGAAAATATTTTCCTTGTCTTGATTATAAACATTTTCGTGAAATGTGAAAGATTTCCTCTGTTTGATTTTGTTACAATTTTCATTATTGAACATTGTATGTTTCGGTTTGAATCGTCCACTTCCAACAGATTTTGTGTTTTTTGTATTGTCCGTGTGAAAACTCATATCCCCGTTTCTTGTATGTTGGTTTCCATGCGACACTTTGAGTCTGCAAGAATTTGAGTGCTGGTGAGGAGGTATAATGTTCGCCGAAATTGAATTCCGCAACCTCCTTGATGATTTAGACTGAAATGAACTAACGACATCAAATTTTGATACAAATGAACTAGCTACACTGGTCTTCTGTGAAGTATCCATATCAGATGTCACAATATTTGGGAATACAGAGAAATTATCCACAGATATAACCAAATTATTTTGTATCTGTTTTTTATTTGATGGATGGAGTTGATTGGCCAGTTTTCGGATAGATTTATTTACCTCTTCATCATTTTGCTTGTCATCTAAAATAAACATATATGTATTTGAAAAACTCAAAATGTCTACAATTTTCTAAATGTTGTAATTTAACTTTCTATATTTATTTTATTACATTCTATTGAACACAATGTATATAAAAAAATTACCGCAAAATACTAGAATAACTAAGAATGACATATTTAATAGTTACAACAATATTTAAGTCAACAGAAAGTGAGATTACAATCCGATAGATGCTATCCATAGACAGGTCAATATTCAATCTATCCAAAATATCGTATTATGTATTAACACCTGTGAGTCAATAATCATCGTATATAATTATATTCTAATAGTTCAGATATTACAATAATTACCAAAATGCTGAAGGATCCAGAGAGCTAAAGAGCTCCATTTTGAGAGCTAAAAACAAAATAAAAATTAAAACTATCGCACATTAATCCGCCACTCCTTACAGGCAAATAAGACTATACATATATTTTTTTTTATTTGATTTCAAAACTATTGGACAGTACTCTTTGCTTTGCTCGGGCTCGGCTAGTGTGGGAGATAGAATGACAACTCTACCAGACCCCGAATTCGAGAGGAGTCTCATACTGTACAATGTAAAACTATATTTAGATTCTTTCACTTTCGTAATAAATTCACTTTGTAATAAAAATGTATTTGTAAGTTTGTAAATAACGGCTGGGTGTCTTTCTTGTCTTGCTCGCACATTTCATTTTCCCTCTTTCTCACTAAACTTAAACCAAATGATTTAAAACAAGGTAGAATTTTATTTAAGTTTTTTCTTATGGTATTATTTCTCATTGTTAGATATCCAGACGACTGGTTTTAGCTTGATTAGATAATTTATCAGCCTTACGGGGAAGATAGGTTTGGAACTCACATAGACATTCTCAAAACGCCATTATATGAGGGGTATAAAAGTAAAGGTAGCAATATCAAAAAAAAATGAAGAAAAAAATTACAATGTACCGAATTCGAGATTTTATAGATAATATTGTTCCTTCCAAATCTTCCAGATCCAAACCTTCCAGATCCAAACCTTCCAGATCTTCCAAAATCATCTTTCCGAATCATTATTAAAATTAAATACAGTAATATCCTCGCAGTGCAAAAAGCAAACGCAGTAATATCGACTTCAACCCCCAAGGACGTGTCCCATGTAGCGAAGTGAAAAACTACATTTCAAAATGAAGACTACAACACACACACATTCACCAGTTTGAAGACTATAAAGTGTACACTACATTTGTAGTAAAAACTACATCAAGTGAACTAATTGTAGTACTACAAAATTGAATTGTAGTACTAATGAAGTGAAGTAATTGTAGTATTAATGAAGTGAAGTAATTATACTACAAAATTGTAGTACTAATGAAGTGATTATATTTTTTCCCCAAATAAAAAGTTTGGCGACTTAAAAAAAAAGGTCGACGAGAAAAATATATAAAATGCCGATATTTTTTCCAAAGTAACATTTGGCGACCTAAAATAAAAAAGGTCGCCAACCAGATTTCTTCATTCAGTCCCAAAATTTTTCAAACCATGGGGGTAGGTTACAGTTTCCAAAAATTTCTTAATTTATCTGCATCGACTTCCCAAAAATTTCACATAAAAAATGTACTATTTGAAGTATGTGCTCGTACTTTCGATAATTTTAAATTTATAAAATTTATAATTTATTAAATTTAATAAAGTGTGTGTACTTTGTAGTGTTCGCTTTGAAATGAAGTGTACTATTTGAAGTATGTATATACTTTCAATAACTTTGAAGTGTGTGTAGTTTAAAGTGTGCACTACACATCAAAAGGTGTGAAGTGTGCACTTCAATGTAATGTAGTACTACATTGTAGTAGTGATAGTAAGTACAGAGCGGACCCATCACTAGTCCCATGGCAAAATGTCCGCTTCATTCTTGCGAGATTTCATGTTGATTTTAGACTGAGACACAGCAATATCCAATTGTGTAAACAGCAAAAGTAGCAACATCCACTATTTGATAGCAAGCACAGCTATATTCAGATTTAAAACTTAAATATTTATTGATACACATAAATAAAAGGAAAACTGAGGTGGCAATTGTTTTTATAAACTTACTAACCTTGTAACCCGTCAAAAATGAAGAAACATTAGTCCGCGTCTTTGCTAAGCCGTAGTATATATTTATAGTATCTTTTTGGCGGTCTACGGAGAGGCGACCATAGCCACACACGTTAATCAGTTGGTTCAGGTTTGGTGGCCAAGGGGTCAAGCCCCATCTCTGGCTATGAATTCTAATGAAATTACGGACATTACACGAAGTTACGGGGACAGACAGACAGACGGACGGATGGACAGACACAACAAAATTATTGTTTGATTCTCAATAAGATGTAGGTTTCAAAGATTCCAGAGAAATTTCCTTGAATACTGACAGGATGTTTGTATTTATCTCAGATCGGTGAGATATTACTGCTTTTGCTTTTATACCCCTCATATAATGGCGTTTTGAAAATGTCTAGGTGAGTTCCAAAACTATCAGTGGACTAGGCCTCAAAATGTTTTCCGTTACTCTTTAGTGGTCATGTACGATCAGTAATAAGACACTATTATATCACAAAAATATATTTTTATCACATTTTTTGATGTATAAACTTTGTTTTTGGAGATTATTTTTGTTATGCTTATGTTTTGATATACTTATACCACAAGGGACTTATGTTCAATTGTTTAAACAGTAGGGCCAGAGTAGTGAGGGGCGCTTTGACGCACTGCCGCTTGCCGCTCGTATTGTACCCGAGGCCTAATAGTCGAGGGGTTAAACCACCCCGGAAGAGTAAAATTTAGGTAGAAATCAGGTGATTTTTTTAGGGGTTGATTAATTATTATTTTTATTTATAGATATTTCATGTTGATATTTTTTATGTATATATTTCATTTCTTGATAAGTAAATAAATGATTTTCTTTTCTCTCTCGAAGAGACACGCAATGGGGAATGTTGCATCTCAGTCACGGAGGAGGATCTCCACGGAAATATACATGACATGGTCATTTTTTTTCAAAAATTTTCCAATACAATAATAGTTCAATATGTACCTTAATTAGTGCCAATAAAAAAAAATCACCTCCTAATAGTGATGGTCAAACTATTATTTTAACCGGTTACATACGGTACAGTTATTTGAAATTTGTATTTGATTATATTGATGATTTGTAACTGAGATATAATTGTTGTCAAGTACCGATACCAATCATCGATACAACCAGATACAAATCTCTAATAATGATTAATGTGTCACCGGTTAAAATACCATCACTACCTCCTAGTAAAATTACTCAATTTCAATCTTAACTTTTTGTTTTCTTAAACAAAAAGCATTATGTTTTGCATTTACAACGAATCAAACAACCCGTTTCCTTAAAAATCTATGCTTTTTGCTTAACTACACTTATAACCGGCACTTATAATGTTAACTTTGAGATACTCTAATTTAAAGGCTGATTTGATTAATGATAATGGTAAAATTTAAGAAAAAAGCATAGATTTTTTCATTTTATATTAATCAAACAACCAGTTTTTGCAAAAAGCGTTTTCCTAACTTTTACTATTACTACTGATCAAAGAACCGGCTGTTAAATAAGTATTATTATTACTAGCTGGAAGCCATCAAAAATGACGGTACTTTTACATGTCGGTTCCTAAGGAAAAAGTATTAATTTATTTTATTTATTTAAAAAAAATTAATTGTAAAAAAATTTACCTACCATAAAAAAGGTAAGGACTTTACAGAAGTTACAGGAACAGACAAATAAACGGACGGACAGACAGACAACAAAATTATTATAATTGGGACGTTCATTAAACCCAAAATAATTTCTTTTAATATGGCCGTAGTTTTCTAAACCAGAACCAGGTCTAGTACGAAACATACCATCAGCTGGTGGAGTGATGGAGGGGCGGCACTAGCCTTTGCATGAATATTATTCAGGAGCTGGGCCGTATTACATATCTCGGCTGCTTCAACGGCGGTTCTGCAGTTGGTCACACTGACGCAAAGCAACTCTAAACCTTTTGGAGTATCCAATAAGTTCCTAAAAAATACAAAAAAAAGACTTCTTACATCGCATCATGTTTTCTTAATGAGACTTGGAAGATTTCTTTATCAAACCTATATTTAAATTAGTTGCATATCTTAGATTCAGTTTGCACAGTAATCTATTTCCATAGTTTCCAAGATAAGAGAATAATATAATTGTGTAATAAATTATTAACTTATATTAAAAACCCACTATCTTCTATGAAACTGATAGTTAGAATCGTAACCCCAAAGTTCATGTTAAAATATCATTATTGCAAGCCAATACATACGTAACCGCAACATCAACATTTACAACTACATGTTAGAGCTGATGATGGACCCTGCAATGGGATCAGAAAGGTCGTAGAACATGGCACAATACCCCAGAAGATTCGAAAAGGCCGGCAAAACCTAAGAACATTCTTAGGGAACGAAGAAATCAAAAGTCTCGTCTTCAATAATCAAAAAAGCGCAATTGCGCAATGGATAGCGACTAATTATGGACTTGACTTTGGCTCAATATATGTTCCCGAGAGAACTCTGCACTATATCATTAAGACCTGACATAGTCATGTACCCATGAACACGTAAGCATCTTTTTGGTAGAACTCACAGTGCCCTGGGACATAAACATCCCAAAAGACCACACATATACATATATCAAATAAATTACAGCAAAGATATATTGGATGAGATCTCCAAAAATATAACAAAACTTTATGCAGTGGAAGTAGGAGCGAGAGGACTGCCAGCCAAGTCAGTTTACAGCTTTTTCAAGGACCTGGGACCTGATTTTACAATATCAGGTCTGAAGTACGAAATATTCTGAGGACTCCTAACGCCTCTGAACGTGCATGAAATGCACTAACAAAAACGTCACTAAGGGAGGGGGAGGGGATGAAAGAAATGGTAAACGTAGTCATGGCGTAAACAGGTTGGAAGCCCTGTGGCCTCCATCGCTTCCTTGCTCCGTGCGGCGGGCCCAGATTTGAGAACGTTCTGGTCCCTTTCCGGTAGCTGGTTGCCAATTTTTCACAAAAAAGTTTATTTTTATAATTCCCAATTTATTTAAATTATCACATTTATATTTAAATAATGAATTTATCTTCATAAAGGAAATGGTCTACGGCAAAAGGGCTGTTGGCAAAATTTAAAAAAGTAGATCCAAATGCCAGTTAGTCACATGTAAAAGAAATAGGAAATAATTATAATAATATATTGCGTACCTGGTGATGCACTGGATACCTTCGAGTTGAACAAATTTTTTCTGATTTGTATTGTTGTTATGGATCAGCGATATCACGAGGTTGACCAAATCCAAATGAAAATTTCCATTGAGGTACTTCAAACACTTAAAGGTGAATTAAAAAAAAACAGTAAATTGTAATTATAAATTCACTACACAAAACCATAAATATGGACAAACGACAATTCTTGCAGCAGCATTGATTGGCTAATTAATTTTAAAATAAAAAGGTGATAGCTTGTTGGTGTAGTGGTCATGATGTGATCTGGTGGTTGGTGGTTCGAGCCCCATTCCAGGACACCAGCGAGTTCATCCTATTTTGATGTGAGCGACACGTATTCTGTATCTCTATTTAAAAAAAAAAATGATGTGTATGTTCTGTACACAATCGAACACCCTTTGACTGATCTGAATTACATTTTGCATAGTCAGTATTTAGAACCCTGTGCAAAAGTAAGGCACCCTCCCCCTGGCTACTCCGCGCCCTCGTTGGATGCCACTCACTTAAAATTTTGCTTGGTTGCACTTTAGGACCCTGAGGAAAACACAGTTCAAACAAATGCAATTCCCTAACTGCATACTCTGGACATCTCACTTTTCTTCGACCTGGACCTAATTTATTTTAAATGAGCACCCCTTTCTCCCTAACCACCTGATTTGACTTAAAAATGCAATCTGAATCGTTAATTCAAAAACTTTGGTTTTGTATATTACAATAAGTTAACTAATTATTTTAAAAACGCTATATTTATTATGTTTATACAAAGATTGCGACATTTCTATTACTAATGTACCCATATTTACATATTTATTGTTCTCCCTTGCAAAAAAATCCAAATATGTATTTTTATCAAATATCTAAAAAAATTCGAAATATGTGAACTAAAGTGTATTGATGTACGGCGCAAGGGGCGAAAAATTATTTTGTATTCCGAATTACCGGTGTTTTCGAATTATAGAGATTAATCTACCATGAAATTAACATTTTGGGACTTGGGGTTTGACTTAACGCGGTTTTACTGTATACATGTGTGCTTAGATATATAATATTCATTCAAAGCTAATTAATTAGAGATTTTCAAAACCATTATTTTAATATATAGGCTACACAATAATCGTTATTTGGTATTGATGATTGGTAACTGAGAATCAACTGTTCTCTATTGTTCCGATGGTTGCCTGTCGAATTGAAAAAAATTATTCACTAATTTTTTTTTTATTTTTCACTTTTTGTAAACATATATACATTTTGGTATATAATGGTGATTTTATTGCTAGATGGCAGTTTCTTCCAGCCAACCACATAATGAAGTTGAACAATTGAAATATATCTGCAGTATACAATGTTACAAAACTAGCTCTAACTAACTAGCTAGATAACGAAATGAGTAGGAGATGGATGGGGACAAGAAAGGGTCAAACTAGATTTTGGGAAACGTAAAATTGCCTTAGTCTGCTTGAAGACTCCTTGGGAAAAACAGTGAATGTCAAGAAATGTTTGTTTAGAGAAAAATAGTTTTATACAGGGTTATTTGGAAAACATTAATAACCTCGCAGAGCTATATTTCTGCCTTGAGTATGAGTCGAAAATGTTCGAGCTATTATGACCTAATTAATATCAATAGTTAAGGAGATATGCGACATTAAAGTTTGCATTTTTTTCCCCAATATTTTTGACTTATTTTTTGTGAAACGTTGGGCTATCATTACAATAACTTATATCGATTATGAAAAATTCATTCCCTTTAATACAAGTCAAATAAAAAAAATAAAAACCTTTGAATTCCAATTAGAAAACATTCCAATTAGAGTTTTTTCAGGGTTTTTATGATTTTATTCAACTTGTGTTGAAATGAAAAACGGTGGTTTTATTTACCCAATTCTGATTTATTGTATAAAATAATAACCCAAAAAGTCAAGAGATGGCATTAAAAGGTCAGTTTCACAAAAAAGTGACATTCATTGTTTTTCCCTGGAGTTTCAATTATGGTCTGTGCGTAGTTAATGCCACAGCCTAACCGACCTTACTTGGATTGAGGAGCTGAAGAATTCAGCATTATAAATCGGGATGGATAGTAAAGTAGTGTCAGCTTAATGGAGTAAAAGGCCATGATTAGATACATAATTGAATCTAGATTTCAGATACTGAGGTGAGTGAGGATTAAAAGAGGCATTATAAAGTTGAGATAAAACATGGATGTTATGGCGCTGTTAGATTGTAGGCCAACGGGTAAAATTGCGGAAAGATTGATATGGTTGGATTTTCTGAGGTTGAAGATGAACAAAGGCTAAATCCAAGATAATGGTCCCATTGCATATACAACGAAAATGATTATTTATTTACTATATTATTGAATGTGCTAATAACAGAATGAAAGATAATTTACGTTTAAAAAGTAAGAATTAAATAAGATATTACACTTTAAAGTTTCGAAAAATGCATATTTTGACATTTCATAGGCAATATAAGAGGTTTAGGTTAGGTTATTAGGTTTGGTTTGGTTAGTTATTAGGTTTGGTTAGGTTAGGTTATTAGGTTTGGTTTGTTTAATTTAGATTACGATTATTTTAGTTAGATTAAATTAACAGGACATTAAATTATATAGTGAAATACTTATTTTCATTGTATGAACAACGGGACCATTGTCTTGGATTATTCCCAAACAAATGATCGATACAATCAGAAAAATTCTTATATAATAATTACTCCAGTTATTTTGTGTTAAAATAACAGTTTTGACCGTTACTACTAATTATGTATTAATAAAATCACAACAGTTTAGAAGGGTCACTTGTGTTCAGTTCATAATAAGACATCTCCCTTTCTTATATATTAGTTGTCTACTGTAAAAGGTATTGGAAGATTGTTTCATTCACATACCTTGGGCAGGATATGTGATGACCAGTTCTGATTGTCTGCTATTCCAGTGCAACATTCACCAATGCACTGACACAGAGGGGACCACACTGCACTGTCCTAGAATATTACATCCCTTCATAATTACATGCAGCTCCACGGAGATATATTATACAATAGTAGCATGGGTCACTCAAACCCAGGGACAGAATTATGATAAGGGCCTGTCTCGCTGGACATTTTAGGGACCTCATGTCTTGAGGCAGAGGACTCCCAGAAAGATAATATTTCAACTGTGAACTACGAATAAGTATTCGGCTATATAGAGGGTGTTTTGGGTTAAAATGTTAAGAATAAAAACCTGGTGCCTTCCAACAAAGGCTGAGAATTTAGGTATTGAATTAAACGGATATTTTATACGAACCGAACAGGTGTATTGAGATACGATACTCGATGTTTCGCTGGAGCCATATCACAGTGCCTTCGGGAGTGTGTCCTCTCGCCGCAGGGGTCAAGGACATACTGCTGATTTTTTACGCGGCCATAGACTGCAATGTGAAATGACAATATCTTCGGGCTTTTCTGTTGTTGTATATTAAAGGTAGAATCATACTAAGGAAATTAATTGTAACTGGCATCTCTGTTTAAGTTTGGATGCTTGTATATTTCGATGGACTCTCTTGCCAATCTCGTATACAGGGTTCCTACTAAAAAAGAATACGGAGCAATAAAAAATAATAATGCCAATAATTCGTCAATTTGCAAATCAAAAGGAAATCTTAGTTGGTCCAGATTCGACAAAACAAAAATCTTGTAGGATAAGAGGGTCCATTGAAGTGCCCAAACATCAATAGAGACGACAGTAATAAATTATCAAGTAAATGGTGATCTGTTCTCACTATTATTATTTCACCTTTAAAATACAGCACAAAAAACCTGAAGATATTGTCAGTTCATATTGTATCAATAGCACTTTAACGACCCCGAGTGTAAAAAAAGCAATACATCTCCACTTAGTGCATTCAATCTACGTCCACGTAAGAAATCATCAGTATATTCCTAGCCCCCACAGCGAGTGGATACACTCCTGAAGACGCTGTGATTTGACTCCAGCGAAATGTCCAGAATCGTATCTCAACACATCCATACGGTTGTAAAATATCCGTTTAATTCAATATCTTAATATGTTGAACGACTGTAAAATAACCTTTAAATCTTTAAAGACCGAGTACACAAAGTCATCAATTCCCAACGGCAGCCGAGCACAATCGGGTATGGCAGTATTTTTGGAGTAAAATAATGTTTCTAGGGCAATTTTAACTTATTGGCTTTTTGGTCTAGTGGATAAGAACGCCGAATGATTTACTAGGTTATACTTCTTAGCACAGAAGTTTTAAAAATAGGGATATTGATGCGACATATATTTAAAAAAAAAAGTTTAAGTAATTAGTTAGGTCAAGCATCACTGGTTAGGGTCAAGTATTATTGCAAATCCATTTTAAGCCACAAATTATTGAATTAATCAAAATAAATATAATGTAGTAGAAACGTATAGGATTAATCTTAGCTCTGGATAAAGGACAATCTATGAAGGCGTAATCTGAAAATTAACAGATATACCTGGATATAGGCCAATTTTATCCATACTAATGTTTCAAATATTTGAATATATCCTTTGCCAGCGTGATTAAACAATCGCAAAAGTAAATAATAAAAAATTGTTTACTGTTTATTAGCCTGCGATAGTTCTCTTGTGCGAGTTATGCATTATGCCAAAAAATCTAAGAAATTAATATATTTCACTGAGTGATTAAGCTTACAATATTGCTGTTTAAAAAGAGGAGACACATTTGATTCAATATCCCCGTAGTTCTTATTTTATCCTTAACATTAATTACTGTTGAATCATCATCCTCAGATGAATCACTAGTTGATTCAGGGTAAAACACTGCTGTGAAGAAATAAAGGACTCCAATAATCTTCTTGACAGTGCAGGAACTCAATATTCTACCGGCCAAATGGTAAATTGCAGAATTTTTTATTAGCTTTCTTTTGCAAGCCTTCTGAAAAAAATTAAAAACATTGTGTTAAAAAGATAAAACAATGAACAATAATATTATATGTTTCAATAGATATACTTATGTATATAATATATGTTTAATTAAAATTTAAATAAATTTTAAAATTATATATAAATCAAAAGTATTAAGCGGATGTACATTTTGAACGGCTAAATGAGAAAGCAATATAAACAATTTCTGCACTATTTCAGCTTGATCTGAATGTATGAGGCACAAAATCACTCGATCAATATCAAACATGGAACCAATGTTTGAATACTTCAAAAGACCCTGTAAGAGATAAAATATTAGGATATGTAAAATATAATAAAGTTCAGATATTATAAGTAAATTATTTCGATGTACAGATATTGCATATTGCTTTTCTTCATAATTTCCCGATTCCAGAAAAACAATAAGACTTTCTAAACTCTCAAAAGACATTTTGAAATCTACTTATTCAATAAGTTTTTTTCAATGTCTGGAAATACCGCCATTTATAATGTGTGATAATGTGTTCCATAGAAAATTGTTATTTAAAAATAAAAATATTTTCGAAATGGGTAATCTTGGTCACCTACCTACGAATATAAATTAGTTTAGTGCAATTTTTCTATGGTTTCAGATGTTTTGGTTTTGACAGAAACGTTTATATGTACGTTTCGTATAGTATAAAATTTAATAAAACGTCATGGATATAACAGAATTACTTGCTTTTAAGGTGATATTATAAAAAAATACGATATTTTTTTAAAGATCTCTTAAATTTTTACGTCTTTATTGTAAATTTTAGCCTAGATGTTTATGAGGTTATGTGATGTGTATTTACAATGCGTTTTATTTATTTTCAACAGCCAGTTCAAACTCCGAAACGTCCAAATGATGAAGATTCAGACGAAAACTCTGATGAGGAAGGCTCAGTTGCTAAAAGGATGCGACGTATTGCTCGCTCAAAGGCTGATAGTATTATTAAACAAAATGCATCTAGGCAACTTCCCAAAAATGAGCCTGCACTGACTGATTTGGAGCGCGAAAATATACTGCAGTATGTGGAGAATGAGGAAACACAGGTTATTTTTACATTTTTTACATTGATAAATACAAACAATCAATAGGGCTAAGTATGGCGAACGTTCAGGGGTGCAAAATAATCTGCTTAACATAAGTTAATATACATATAATCTGAAAATTGAGTGGCATTTTGTTTAACTTGTTGCTTATTGTTTTCAGGGAGAAATTATAGATGAAACAGCTGTAAAAAGATTGGTTCTCATGTTTGAGAAAAAATCTTTGAAAAATCGGGAGATGAGGATCAAATTCCCTGAACAGCCAGACAAATTTATGGAAAGTGAAGTTGATTTACATCAGGCACTACAGGTTATGCATCAATTTCAATCTTAATTTTAAAAATTGTTAGAATGAGAATTTTCCGTACACTACGGTTTTGATGAGATTAGGCAACCTCTCATAATTGAGATGCAATTTGTCAAAGAAAAATGTTTTAAAAGTTTATTTTTCTATTTTTAAAAATGTCTCCTTTTTGCAGGAACTGAGTGTGGTTGCTACAGTACCTGATTATTATCCAGTTCTAGTACAAATGAAATGTATTCCATCCCTATTAGAATTGCTGTCACATGACAACACTGACATTTCCACACAAGTTGTTCATCTTATTCAGGTAATTCTTAATTTGAAAAATAAAACTGATTTTAAATTTTCACTTATTTGGGAAACCAAATTTCTAATGTGTGCTAATTTAAGAAGTATGTGATGTGTAATGAGCATTAAAAATTATTATTTTCATTCTTAATAAAACAAATTTCTAAATGGTAGTCTATGCATTCTAGTCAATCTGGCATTGGCATTCCACTACCATAACTATTTCATAAAAACAATAGTCGGGAGAAGCATGAAAGGATTTAGTTAGTTATTTTACCAGTGTTATTGTCATATTGGAAGATCATAAAATGCTTATATTTTTACTCCCTTTCTTTTAACTCGTAACGTCTGCGGTTTGTTGTCTTTGGATCGATTTTTAACCCTTTTCCCGTGATCCAATCGAGCTGAAACTTTGCAGGCAGACTCGTGGTGACAATAAAAATGATCTAATAAATTTTCGTTTAAATTTTTTAAATAATTATAGTATAATTTTGGATTTTTCTAAATTTTAATGGTTTTTTCACATTGGAATCAATACAAATACCCCGACGTGTGCAGTAAGCACGAAACCTGATTCAATGAAAAAGGGAGTATAATAAAAACTTGGTTTTATGGGTTAGTTTTTTCTACTTTATATTATGTAGCTAAAATTTATAAAAATATATTAAAGGGACATTTTTCTCCACAAAATTAAGGAGCCAATAATAGTTCTAATGTCAAATTGCAGCTACACGAGCCAGCTATCTAAATCTGAAAAATCGATAAAATATTATTAAGTAAAAAAAAAATGTATGTTTTGTATATAATTTTTGGTTCAAAAAGTAACTAATGCTGCAAAGTATGCGATTAAATAAAAAATATATTAATTAAAATCAACTGTTTATATCAATATGAAGCATTTTAAAAACATCATAAAATATAATAATGTCATGCATATCAATTGATTGTTTCTGCAAATGCTTTTAAATAATTTAAAAATTACTTTTCTTTAGTTCGTATTATCTATAGAATTTTCACATTATACATATGAAGGAAAATAGTTTTCTAATACTTAGTAAACTAGATTAATTATCATGGTCTTTTCAAGAATACCAATTTTGTAAAAATTATTACAATTTTTGTGGAGTTTATGATTGGCGAAGTAGTTACTTCAACCATTGGACCTATTTTGATACTATGCAGGAACTGACAGATGTAGACATTTTGCACGAGAGTTCCGAGGGAGCAGAGGTTCTGGTGGAAGCTCTACAAGAAGGCCAGGCTATTCCACTGCTTCTGCACAACCTCAATAGGTTGGATGAACAAGTTCCAGAGGAGAGAGATGGAGTGCATAATACACTAGGTAAGCTTTGCGTTTTAAGTTTTTAGAGTTACTAATGGCACTGTGGATATGGAAAGCTCCATTAATTGAAATTCGTATTATAACACGCAGCAGTGACGCGGGATTAACATCAGCATTGCTGAAACAAATTATGTACTTCAGAATGAGCCCCGTCATCATCACTGCCATTCACAATTCAAAAGTTTAAATACCTGGGAACGAATGTGATTAGACACATAGGTTTCTAACGAAAAATAGATAGAATAATAAAATTCGTAAACGGTTGTTACTTTGCTCGTTGGAATTTTCTGTCAGCTTTGTCACTCATAGATTTTCCTGCATACAGGCACAGTATACCCAGAACAGTAGTTTATCTCCGGCCTGTCGGCGAGTTATTAGTCTACTAATGCGTTGACGCTAGGGTTGTCACTTTACTCGTAGCGTCTGAGATTCTGACGCATAAGGTAGACACGAAACCCGAAAATTTCTGTACCTAGTTTCTGTACTTAAATTGCAAGAATGCTGATTAACATCAACGTAGACTTTTAAAAACTCACAATCTTTGTGATAATCAACACACCTTTTTAGTAAAGCACCACAGACATAAAAAAAAGGGATTTTTTTCAGGAAGCGCATTTTTTTTCTAAAGCGGCGACTGTGAGCGCGAATGGCACGGCCCTTACTGCTGCTGCCTTATGCCCCCATATTTTATGTCAATGTGTGCATCACAGTGCGTGCGTACACGGCGCCAAGCACGCATGCACACATTCTAATGGGTAGCGGCCAGTTTGTATGAAGACATATTGCTGTTCTTAGTATACTGTGATACAGGTCTTCGTCATAAAATTTTGAATAAAGAATATTCTTTTCACTATGCTGGTGAAATGCCAATATGTAAATAAAAATGTGATTTTTTTTTCAATATTTCAGACTAATTTTCTCTAATAATTATCATAACTAACTTATATGGAATATTAAAAATTTATTCGCTTTGATACAAGTTTAATAAAATGATTAAAGCCTTGCAGGAAATTGAAAAAAATTATTTTTGCAAGGTTTTTGTCATTTTATTTGACTCATATTGACACCCAAAGTGTAAAGAATATTTTTTATTCAATATTGAATGAAGAAGACTTAGTTTAGACCCCGAAGTTTATGCTACTGGCTATGAGACACCCTCAATGCGGGAAACCAGGTATTCAAAATTAAAGTCTTTCACAATATTTTCGGCCCAAAAGAGGAGGAGAAATTGCTGTTAAAGTTTTGTAAAGCAAAGTAATTTCTAAAAACTTGTATACTTTGTTACCTGAAGTGTTGCTTGACACTGTATATATATTTTTATTAATTTTTCAATTTTCCCTGGTTGTAAATCCTTTAATGAAGAAAATTATTTAATTCATGATATATATTTCCTCAATGTTGTGATATTATTTTTAATTTTAGGCATCGTGGAAAACATCACAGAATTCAGGCCAGAGCTATGTGCGGACGTGGCCAAGAGAGGTTTCATGCAATGGCTTTTAAAAAGGCTGAAGGTACGTGCGGCTTTAAACTCAATGGAACAATTCGTAATGACGTTAATTTGGGTAGATTTTTATATTTTTTCGCATATTACAGATGAAAGCGCCATTTGATCCCAACAAGCTCTACGTCAGTGAGATTCTGTCAATTCTGGTTCAGGAGTGCCTGGACAACAGACTCCTCCTGGGTGATCTGGACGGGATAGATGTTCTTCTACAGCAGCTTGCTGTGAGGACACACATATATTAATTATTTCTTTTTAATTGTAAATTGACTAAAATAAATCAAAATTCATAAGAAATTTTAAAAATACAAAAGGTGTTAGCTATTATTTCGAACTTTACAGAAGAGCAAAATAATTTTTTGTCAATTATTATTATTATTTTTTATTAAATTTATACATATTTTCTATTGTTACAGATGTGTTTTGGATTAACAAATATCGAAATCTTTTAGTAATAAAAGAAACATTGACAAAATCAGATTAACAGAACTTTCTTTTGCTCTCATGTAAAGTTCGAAATAATCACAAACGCCCTTCTGGCTTTCTACCATCACTATACAGTAAAACCCTGATAATTCGCTATAATTAAAAAAATTTAAAAGCCATACGTCTTAAAATGTTAATTTCATAATACAGTGAAACTCGCTTAATAAATTCACTTTTAATAAGTTTTCCCGCTAAATAAGTTTAAATTCTGCGGTCCCGAAAAAGTCCCATACAAAACCCATATTTTTTTTAGGCTTAATACGTTTTCCGCTTACGTTCATTTCTCGCCTAAGTCGTGAAAATATTTATAGCCGAACTCAATTTATTCATACAAATAAATGTTCATAATACGTTTTTCGGAAGACGAAATTTTGTTCAACATTCCTAAAAATGAAAAATGGGCACAATAAAAATTAAATGGGTTTGGCGGCGTCACAAAAGTTCTTGCCGCTGAAAAAAACCCTTTAGTATTTGAATAGGCTAATAAAATAATATTTAGTAAATAAATATATCCGGCGATTATTTACGATAATTTTTTCAAAATCAATCAACGCCTGCGCAAAATAAATTCGCCTAAACAAAACTGTTTTCATTTTGGTTGTATTTCTTCGAGGAAACAATTGGCAATATTAATTATGTAATACCTCCTATTGTTTTTTAAGGCCGGCGTCACACTAGGTGTATCTTCCGTCGCGACTTTGACGCCGCGGAACGCCGCTACTACGCGGATCATCAATCATTCCGCCGCCGCCGGTGCGGAACGATTGATGATTCGGCGTCTGTTCGGTTTTACGTCAACATAAAATCAGTGACGTCGCGTCTGTGTTTTTGTTTGCAACACGCCACATTTGACAGATTGTCCGCACGTGTGTTTGTTCTCTTTGTGTTTAAATTGAATTTATACACAAAATTAGAAAGTGTAAATAATTTATGAAAATATTGAAATCACTGTTAATATGTTTTCACGCCTAATAAGTTTTTATTTGCTGGTCCCTTGAAAAACATATTAAGAGAGTTTCACTGTAGATTAGTTGAGTAGAGTAGAGTTTTACGATTTCTGGTAAATTTCACAATCGCATTGTGATTTTTTTTCACCTTGAATATAAAATTAACGGGGTTCCACATAATTCAAAATGTTTTTTTTTGGGTCCCTTGAATTTCGAATTAAAGAGGTTCTGCTGTACATAGAATAACAAACCTTGTGTCATTTGTATAATGAATTGCTATTCGGGGCTTACTTTTCCAACTATTAAAATATGTGTTTAGGTCCGTGAAACAATGAGACTTTTTATGTACGGCAAACGATAAGCAATAATATCATATGTATATTAGAAAAGTTTGATGGATGAAACATTTCTTTATTACTTTTTAAAATTCAGTTTACCATATCGGTTCATATATTATTTCATTTTAAAGTTACGGAGATAAGCGACATCAGGGTCTGCAATTTTTTTTCTCAATATTTCTGACATATTTTCTGTAAAAAAATACTTTTTATGTGGAATATGCTACAGTAACTTATGTGAAATATTTAAAAAAATATTTCCTTTGATACAAGTCAAATAAAATTATTAAAATCTTGCAGAAATATGAAAAATATTATTTATGCAAAGTTTTTGTTATTTTATTTGACTTGTATTTAAGCAAATGAATTTTTAATATATAATTTATATAAATTACTTTAGTGATTGTCCAATATTTTTCAGTAAATAAATAAGTCAGCAATTTTGAAAAAAAATGCAACTTTGATGTCACTTATCTCCATTTCGCCTAAAATGTAAAGAATATTATCTATTTAAAATTGAATGAAGAATACTCCCCCAAAGTTTTTGCTACTAGCTAAGAGGCACCATGTACCTGACGAACGGTTATCATAGAAACAAAACAAATTACAGTGACAAACATCATAGATCACATATGTTTATCTATAATTCTTGCCAAACAATGTCACGACCAATCACATCGCGTTTTAATGGAATTGTATTTTTTAGATTTTTATTATAAAAATTATGAATGAAAACATTATCCCACACCAACCATACTGAGTTACAAAATATAATTTATTTTTCTGTATATATTTCATATATTTTCATGCATATTGAAACATACTACTAAAACGCAACGCGACGCCACGCATGTCAGTACTTATAAATCTCATATATTAAAACGGTCACATACAAATAGATAACACACCATGTGATGAAACGCAACCCCACGCGGTAACATCCAGTCGATACAGGTCAGCGTGCTGCCGGGAGAGGAGGCACACACACCATCTGACACATCGCACGCAGTGTTTCCTGTTAACACCCGACACCACGCGTCAGTCTTTCAAGAACATTCTTGGTTTATAGATATTATTTTATTAGTTTTTGTTTAAAATGTCGGATGAGCAATTAACAGAATTTGTGAAACGGTACCCAGTGTTATATGATATGAGTTCAGGCCAATAATGCTTGGGAAGAAATTTTTTTTTATTCAACTGTTTCCGTATAAAATATATTCCTAAAATCTGCAATAAATCTTCTTCAAAATCTTCATCCAGCTTTAAATAGTAAATCCATGGCCACGTCAATACACTTCCATCCTTCGCGAAGCGGTGATACTAGCAAAGCATGTTGTAGCATCACGTGGCATGTTGTATACGTGCACGATTCACATCAAGTGTTAACACATTACGTCGCGTTTTAGTAGCACGTTTCAACCTTAATACGAAAACAATATTACATGCACTGCAAATTTTGTATAAATTTGTATAATTATTTCGTTTAATAATTTTTTTAAATGTGTACAGTTTTACAAGAGGCACGACCCCAACAGCAGCGAGGAGCAGGAAATGATGGAGAACCTCTTCAACTCTCTGTGCTCCTCGCTCATGCACTCCTCCAACAGGGACCGATTCCTGCGCGGGGAGGGTCTCCAGCTTATGAACCTTATGCTCAGGTAAGATTAAAAAAGTGTCGGAATTCACTGAAAATCTTTCTCCAATACTACAAGTGATAGGTACACTAGTTACCCTGGTTGGAATAACTTTTTGGCAATAGGGTAGCTCCAAATCTTCATTTCCGTCTTCAGATAATTTCATTTTAAAACATGGGCTCAAAGTCATCACAATTTAATTAAATATTTAAGGGGTTTCACTACCTTGACATTTTCAAAAAAATTTTTTTTTGAAAAATTGTCTGAGTTATAGCAATTTGAAGCTAGCATAGTAGATGAATTTTTTAATTGAATTACATTATTATTTGGCCTTTTTCTCAAAACTCCCCTTTTCAGACTGGTGGAAAAGATATCTCAAAACTTGTTGTGCCATTTTTCTTAAAATTTTGAACACATCTTACTGTAAACATTATCTGCAATGTAGCATATAATTTTTTTTCGATTATTTGATTTTTTTTTTTGATACGCTACATCACAGACATTACATTATTTAACAATAAATTAATTTAGTTTTTCATTTCACTCAAACCCTGGTGACAAAATGATTATCTCCACTGATTATTCTCAGCTGCGCGCATCAGAGAAAAGGACCTTTGTGGGACAGCATATGACTCCGCCATTTTGAAACTTTTAAAATAATTTGTTAAGAAAAATTACTAACAAAGGTCTCACCAGAAAAGGACCAGATATTCCCCAAATGCCCCCATATAATGCCTGATCCGGGTTGCGGGCCTGGATGGATAGAAAACAATTTTTTACTTTGTTTTTAGTGCAGTGTAATATGTTCATTAATGTAAATGCATCACATTACACCAATGTAATGCATTAATCTGTCAAATAAAATAACGTTGCCCTAACACCACTCTACCCCCGCTCTGCCGCCCCAACAGGGCACACACTATCAATATTGTATCGCACACGAGCACCGATCATGTATACCTCGACGAAGCCACGGCCACAGCGAAACCAGGCCAGCAACAGCACAAAAAACAAAGCGGCGTTGAAACAAAGGTCGCCACTTCAACAATCTAATTCTAATGTCCCACTGCAAAGTGGTAGCTTCTTTTGAATATTTTATGCATGTTCCGAGGCGTTAGGAGCCCTCTGAGTATATTTTGTTCCATGGATCTACGTAGCCAAACATGGTACAATCCGACAATTGCCATCCTTTTCAAGAATCCATTTATCTGTGATCTGTTTAGTCCCAGATCTTTGAGAAAGGTATAAATGCTGACTTGGCTCATAAAGCTTCCATTTGCTTCCAAGTCTTGACTTGTAATCGTTCTAGATCTCATCTATTTAGTTTTATTTGTTCATTTTATATGGTTTTTTGGGATATTTATCTCTCAAGGCACTCTCAGCTCAACCAAGGAGACCTGCTGAGGTGTTCTTGAGTATAAGACTATGTCAGGTGTCAGTGCTGCGGCGCACATTTCTCTTGGGAACACATATTGCCCTGAAGTCGAGTCCATAATCGGTCTCCAGTCTTTTTTTATTTTATTGAAGATGGACCTTCTGATATCCTCTTTCCCTTTCCCCTGGCCTCCAATTTTTACCAATACATGCCGTAAACAATGATAATAAAACATATTTTAATATGTGCAATGCTAATGTTGAAATTGAATGTACTTTTGATGCCTCAATTTATTCAATGCTTACAACACTCTAAATTTCTTAAACCCTTTAGAGTGATTGGTACAATTGTTTTCAGAGAGAAAAAACTATCTAGGAATGGTTCCCTGAAGGTTCTGGACCACGCCATGGCGGGTCCCGACGGAAAGGATAACTGCAACAAGTTTGTGGACATCTTGGGCCTGAGAACCATCTTCCCACTCTTCATGAAGACACCCAAGAGGAAGAGAGTCCTCACTACGGATCAACACGAAGGTAAAACTTTATTTCTTAACAGACTCGGTTAAAATCCCATGGGACCGTTATGATTAAACCTGCACTGCAAAATCAGCTTTTTAATTAAAGAATTTGATATAAAAAGGTATAGGTGCATATTTTAATTTCTGGCAATCAATTTTGTTGTGCATTTTAAAAACCTAAAATTTACATCAGCGTTTTCAACGGTTTTCTATCCACTGCTGGAAGAAAGCCAAGCGTCTCCTACTTTTCTCTCTCCATTGTTATTCGCTGCCACGTATTTCTGCAGAATTTCACGATTCCTCAGTTCAGTAGGTTTTAGGTGACCTGTCAGACTCTTGATTCATCTCAGTACGTCCGTCAGCGATTGTTTATCCTTCGAGCGATGCCCTGTTTGTTGCTATTTCATTTTCTTGGCCCATTCAATTATATTAAATACTCTTGTTCTTAAAATAAAACACAAATCACTTTGTTTTCACCACTTTATTAGATTAAACAATCTACATGTTTCAAGAACAATGTTCTCTTCTTCAGGATTATTGGTGTACTAAAAATTGAAAAAGTAAACCATGCAAATGTGTTACGGTGAGGGGAAGGAGGGTCTCTTTCTATATACAGTAAAACCCCGTTAATTCGAACCCCGGTAATTTGAAATTCGACATTTTTCAAACCCACAAGTCCCAAAATGGTTATTCCATATTAGATTAATGCCCGATAATTTAAAAACCCTGGTAATTCTTGATCCGAAATAATTTTTAGCCCCTTGCACCATAAATCAATACATTTTATTTCACATAATTAGATTTTTTTTGCAAGTTCGAACAACAAATAAGTCCATATTGAGTACTTTTGCAATACAAACGTCGCGTATTAGAAATAACTACTTCAACTTTTTGGTTCGCATTTTTGCTACCTCAGATGAAGGAGCAAGGGATTAATATAACCCAGCACTCTATAAACCTTGAGATCCAAGACTAAGAAGCAATAATTAGCAAAATAAAGTATTAGCATAAAAAATATTGCATTTTCAAAATGATATCTTAAAACATACAAAAAAATACAAATGTTTTTCACAAAATTATTGGCTTTTTTCGTGAGTTTTACGATCATTGCTAATTGGCGCCTTGGTTTGTCTAGAGCACGTAATCTCCATAATATCTTCCATGATGAGGAACTGCCAAGGATCGCAGAGACAGCGTTTGCTGACCAAGTTCACTGAAAACGATCTGGAAAAGGTGGACCGGCTGTTGGAGCTGCACTTCAAATACCTGGACAAAGTAGATAAGGTGGAGCAGGAGATTGAAAAGGAGAGACAGGTATAAAAAATGCAAATACTGACTGAACTATACAACAAAAAATAAACTGAACCTGATTTTACCGGACTTTATTCATTCACCTTGTGAGTTCAGATATTTTCTTCAGTTGTTGTGCACCAAATATATACATATCTTTTTGGTATTTTTCCTAGTAGAATACGACCAATCGTATTGAATGTAATTTGTCTTAGAAATAACTTTTACATATATATAAATGTGTGCACATGTACATATGTTTATGTCTTGTAATACTCCTACACAATTACTATCGTATTATTCAGTATCATATTCTATATCATAAATATTCTATTCCTATGGTTTTCCCCAAAGTATATATCTGCGTAAAAGTCATGCTTCAATCTACTCTCTGCACGCCCCCTGGTATGCACATCATATGTGTATGTATATACACGCAATATGTATTAAAATATATATGTATATACAGTAAAACTTAAATTTTACGTTCCTCGTTTTTACGTTTTCCCGCTATTTACACCGAAAATCCGAAGTCCCATTTCATCTCCATACATTCCCATATAAATATTACCCGCAATTTACGCGGATGAATTTTTTTCACTTCCCCAGTTTTACACCGAATTATTTGGAAAATTCAATATGCCAACTCCAAATTTATTGAAATTTACGAGCGAAATTATGAATTTTACTTTTTCTTTCCAAAAACTCAATACGCCAACATTAGATGAATTTTCAACGCAGCAGTTACGATCTTTTGTGTTTGGGCTCCGGCTCGAGCGCGTATAAATTACGTTAGTAATGAAGTAACGTAAAAAGGGACACACTAATTAGTGTATGTAAATATTTTAACGCTTGAATAATGCTCTTTATTACTAATTGTACTCATTTTGCCATCAGCCATTCGAGCGCGCGAAAATCACAATGACGCTTCTATGTTCCGTGGTGCAGTGGCGGTTTTCACTCGCATTTTAGCGCGATCTAAATGACAGCCGCCGCGATGTATTAACTTACGAATCGTTTTTTAAAGTATTTCGTTAGTTTGTATTGTTAAATTCACATTTCATTTTGTTTTATGCACTTTCTTGATTTTTTTTTCTTAAATCATTATAAAATGCATCATGATTTTAAAATGAAATTTAGCGGCTGAGTTTAGAGCATCCGCCATTTTTTTACCAGAATATGAAATAGAAGATACCTATGGGCGCTATAAAAAAATAATCAGCCTCTAAAATGTAGCGATTTACCTAGAGAATAAGGGCCCAAATGTTGACCTGAATGGAGGCAAACTGATGTACATGAACTGATACAAAAATACATTTACAACGCCGTTGAAAGAGGGTTATTTTTTTTAGCAATAGCAACATAAAAAAATAGTAGGTAATTGGGTAAAAAGTAATCTAAAAGATAATGTACATTTTTGAAAATAGCATATGTAATATGAAATTATTTTAAGCATTAATTGTTTTTTCTTCCATCGAAAGCTCATTTTTGTATACAATTTTCATTCCCTCACTTTTACATTTCCCTCAGTTCTACACCGATTTGTTTTGTTCCCTGGAGAAGTGTAAAAACGAAGTTTTACTGTACGTAGATACTATATAAATACTCTTTTTTCCTCTTTTGCTATTTCCTGCATTGTTCATTTTTAATTTATTTATGGTGAATTTTTATTCTTAATTTTAATAATTCTCATTCTTCATACTTTATTGTTCACCAAAATTGATTAGACTTAAGCGTTATGTATGAATTAATATACCGTATGTTTCCTTAAATAAATAGAATAACCAAAAAAATAGAATTGTAATAAATTTCGTAGTTTTTAACAAATAAATTGATGTCACTGGACAAAAAGGTCTTAATTTATGTCCTAATGCTTATTTTATACTTTATACTCACCTTATATTCAAAAAATAATAAACCTTCTAATTTTTTCTATTAACACTAATTTAATTATCAAGGAACATTATTATTTTCATATATAATTAATAAAATAAACTAAGTTTTCACCGCTTTTTTATGTTGAAAATATCAACATGTTTCAAGACCTATGGCCCCTTCGTCAGGATACATTTGCACATTGTTATATGGGGGCAGTAAAGGAAGAAGAATGGACATCTTGGAGATCCTAGAAATTAATAATAATAAAATAAATAATAGAAATATAATTAACATCCAGATACCACCCATAACCTCTGCACTCCTATCCATTCTAACTCCGCCTCCGATCCCCACCACTATTACACCCACCCAATCCCTATAAATACTGTCTCGAATTATTTTTAATTTAGTTATAAACGTGTTGTTATTGACAATGGGAGAAATCCTGAAAACTTTCTAACAATTCAAAATAAACATTTATTGGAATAAAGTAGTGTAGTTTTACCCTCATTTTTTAAAATATTAAGTTTATTTTATTAATTATATTAATAATGTCATCACAAAATTATTTAGCTATTTTTGAAGAATAAATTATTATTTTCTGTCAAAATTGCAACTCCATCAATACAATTAAAATGTTATATTATGTATTGTTTTTATTCCAAGACTGATGAGGACGGAGAAGTGATTGATACTGAAGAAGAGTCATTGTACCTCCGTCGGCTATCGGGTGGTCTGTTCACCCTGCAGTTAGTGGACCATGTGATGCTAGAGGTGTGCGCTTCTGGCCTGCCCATCATCAAGCAGAGAGTGCAGCAGGTGCTCGCCCTGAGAGGCGGCTCGCTCAAGACTGTGAGGCATGTCATGAGAGGTGAGTTCGAAGTATAGAGGTTCGGTCAATCTGAGCTAACTAGCTGGTGGAAAGGTAACAATGTGATAATCAACTTTGCATTCACTTATTTGATAAATCTTCATGGTATGCTTGCATTATCATAGATATGACAATCATTTCATCCACGATTGCGGCCCTCGTGGGCACGACACTAGCTTCTCATACCGAGGTTAGATTCCCGGCGGGGTTACAATATGTGTGATTGTCACAAGCCTGGATGTTCACGGCTTGCGGTAAAATCACCAGCATACATTCATTTTTCTGCCTATTATGCAATGTACTCATTCCTGGGAGCTTCCACGAGCTTTATATGACCCAGAAGAGGCGTGACTACAAATCTACCCACACAAAGAAGAAAAAATCCACTGTATTCATAATACATATTCAGTTTCATTCTTATTCTGTAAATTCTAGACTTTACTTCACTATATTTATATAAGTATTGGTACCAGAACTCGTCATGTACACTTTTCTTGTCTCCAATAACTAAACTCTCATTAATAGGAATTGTGCCCGCTCACAGAGTATAAATTTGCATAGAGATGAACTAAACCCCTTCTTTAGGCAAGAGGAAAAACTATTGAATTATGTGACTTAAAATGTATTTGTATGGTGCTAGTTTGCCGTAATTTGAAATTTTTAAAACCCACGAGTCCCAAAATGTTAATTTCGTAGTAGGTTAACCCCGATAATTTATTTATTTTACAATAAAAAAGGATTTTGTACATAACTAGACAACACAGTGTACAAAATTGGGTAAATATAAACCAATGTGCATCAGCATACTCAATTTCAAAATCATTTTTAACCCCTTGCACCATTAATCAATACATATTAATTAGGTCACATTGAAAAAAAATATTTGGATTCTTTTGCAAGGGAGAACAATATGTATGTCAATTTGGGTACTTAGTAGGTAATAAAAATATCACGATCTTTGTATTAGCATAAGAAATACATTTTCAAAATGATTTCTTTAAATATGCAAATATACAGATGTTTTTCACAAAATTAATGACTTTTTTCATGAATTTTTACGTATTCGGCGAATTTTCTAATCGCATCTTTTTTTTACCTTGAATTTCAAGTTAACGTGGATCCGCTTAATTCAAAATGTTTTTTTTTGGGTCCCTTGAGATTAACGAAGTTTTACTGCATGTAAATTTGTAATGTGTTGAATGTAATTGAAAATTTTTATTTGAATTTAAATAAAATGTTAAAATTCTCCATTCACAGAATACGCCGGCAACTTGGGGGACGCGGGGAATCCGGAGTGGAGACAGCAGGAGCAGCAACACATCCTGCAGATGGTGGATAAATTCTAAACTCTCGGTGCTTCGAGATACTTGTGATTAAATAAATGTACACCTTTCAGTAGTGTATTTATAAGTGAACCTTGTACCAAGTGCCGAAATACATCAAACATTGAGTAATGGTGTCCACAGACTTCTCACCTTTCCTTTTCTTTTAATGCATCCTGTCATGAGAATTTCTTTTTATAATCAAATAATAATGTGAAATAAAATATTTTATTTATTTGACTATTTAAATTACAAAGTGATTTTGTGAGTTATCTATGTATTTTCTTTTATCTCAATTAAATTAGAGAAGAAATATAATAAATATATATATAAATCTATATATATTTATTAAAAATATTTTATTTTTATGCTATATTTCGGAACACGAACTGGATATAAAAAACAAGAAAGCTACCTCGACCCTAGCGATGCACACTATGACCGAAGGACATCGCATAGATTTTGAAAATGCACGACCAGCTTGAGAATGGTTATCCCAGTGTAACCAGTAAGATATTTTTACAAATCCGCGAAGTTCCCGAAAAATAACCTTTTCATAATGCATATACCTCTTCGCGAAAACTTCTATGTAAACATATATATATATATATATATACAGTAGAACCTCGTTATAACGATCCCCGTTTTACCGAAAAATGATATATATTGAATTTTTTTTCGAAATTAATCCCCTACAATCAATTTTTCATACAAAAATGCACTTATATAGCGAAATTTTGTTAAAATGTATAACGAAATAATTTTCGTTCCGTGCGAAAACACGTCCATATATTTACGTAAATATATAACGAATTTTTTATCAAGATGAAAATATTATTGGTTGTCATGGAGCGAAAGGGGGGACAGGGGATAGTTTTATGGCGACCTGTGTAACAAGCAATAAAACTCCTCTTTTGTTTGTTTGGTGTTTTTAAATTGAGGTCTTTAAAATTTCTCCTTGAGATCATAAATCTTAATAGGCCCCTTCAAAGCAGTTTACCATAATCACTGGAAGTCCAGTTGAGACATTAGTTTTATTGCCGATCAGTAAATATATTACAAAAAAATTTCATACAAATTATACACATATCGAAATATCTTATTATTTATAACGAAAAAAAGTTTGCTAAAACAAAATAATAATATTGCGCATTGTTTCTTGCGCTAACATAGGGATAAATTAAACGTCGAAAACCTCGCCGCCGCCCGCGCTGTCGGCGGGGCGCAACCGCACCGCAACTGTGTCGCCTGCAGAGTTTGAATCGGCCGCTTTGAACACCTCTACGATCATTTATTACACAATATTATAAGAAAAAATGTTTTTTTCGTTTTCACTATTATCATCAACTTTTATCGCTCTTTAGGTTATAACTGAACATTTACATTGATTGGATTATTTACGTACGTACGTCATTTTCGAAGGCCAGAACCAGAACTTCCGGTGCGGGGATTTCGCGGCATTTTCTCACTAACATGCGTTATTGCGTCGATTCAAATTATCATGCGGGATACATACATATTTTGAGTCAAATAGTGGAGTTAAAATAAATACAAAACTAAATAAGGGAAAATAGATTATATTTTTAAGAGACCCGTATTTTACCGCACACAAGAAGTTGCGGCAAAGTAGTACGAAATTTATGTGACTACTCATTTTAAAAGTGTCAGATTCCTCAGGGACATTATTAGTTTTAAATAACTTTCTTTGTTTGCTGAATGCCTTATTATGTTAGCATCTATATGAATTGACAATGGGGTCTCATTCAAAACCATTTGCGACCTTTTTTAAGGCCGGTACTTTTTTTTCTATGACGCGAAATATACATACTAGGAAAAAAAAATTCGTTATATATGGGAATTTTTTATAACGAAATTTTATTTTTCGGTCCCTTGGATTTCACAATAACGAGGTTTTACTGTATATATATTATATATTTTTAATATTTAAAACAAATCACACACCTTAGGGCCAATTGTATCAACTTGGATTGTAGTTGGTGACGACAGTTTGAACTGTGAATCTCACTTAAGCCGGTGCGAATTTTGACATGTCATCAAAATTGCTTTTATTCAATTTTTAGACATTGTAGTCTCGGTAAACCTTATCTACAACTCAAGAAACTGTACTCCAGATACATCATCTATCCTGCCGCATATACATATATCTAATGTTATCAAATCCTAATGTGTGATGAGTTGCAGAAAAGTATTGTTTTCTAAGTAGAAGTAAAATTCGAATTTATTAGAAAATATGTCAAAATTATATGTAATTTTTATCACTAAAAAAATTGTGATTAAATTAATTATAAAATGGAAACAACTTTTTAGCAGCCACATTCAAGATCTTTTCTTTGTTGTACCTTAGAAAGTTACTACATCGCTTGCCTGGTCATTTACTTTTAACCAGTGTAACTTTTTTCAAATAATAAATATCAACCTGTTCAATAAATATCAATTAATTGCATAATAACTTTTTTAAATATTTTATTTAATTTTTTTTAATTTTAATTTTAATATTTATAATAATAATTTTAATTTTAATATTTTAACAAAGTAAAATTTAAATTACGAACGGCACGTAATACATCATTTGACTTACAGTACGGCCACTGTATGATGGCACTTTTGACGTTTAGACTTACATGAAGTTTCGTAATTAACGACAGCTAAACATTGGAGGACAAATGCTATACTTTATTGCGCGAACACCAGAGTAGTGATGTCCATCAACATTCAATATGGAATGAACGAAATGATTCAAAATGTTATAGGATATTGATTGCCTGTATAATATGCGTAGAATACGCAGAATAAGTCACGAATAAGTATCCAAAATAACACAACAAATCTGACAGATCGATTGTGCCCTCTAAATATGATCTTTTTCTATGGCTTTATTAGAGGGCAAAGAAAACGGCTACAAAACAATGAAATATTTAAGTTTGATGAAATATTTAATGAGATATCTTAAGAATGAAATATTTAAGAACTAGATAAGACATTTGTAAATGTAATATTGAATAAAATTCATGTTTCGTGGTTTGGATATACAGGAAAGCTCGCGCGATGGGGATAAAATCATTAAAAAACCGCGCGAAGCGCCGCGGACCATTATAGAATGGCCGCTATATTGGTGGAATTAATGTAAACTAGCAGTAAAGCAATCGGCTTCGCCGATTGCTTACTACTAGGCCCTGCGGGCGGCAATTATGGCCGCTCCGCGGCCAGCGATAGCCGCTGCGCGGCCAATTGTGTTTGCTGTGCAGCAAACACAATTGTTTACCTATGCCTACGTCAGCCACTTCGCGGCCAATTGTATCTGGCAAACTTCAATTTTCGCTATTGTGGCCGCTTCGCGGCCAAATGTGTTTGCTGTGCAGCAAACACAATTGTTTACCTATGCCTATGTCAGCCGCTTCGCGGTCAATTGTATCTGGTACATTTCCACTTTTAATTACGGGTAGTTTAGATATAATTAAGACAAAGTATTTATTCAAAAATTCTAACCGATTAATAAGTCAGAGCGGAATAAACCATAGTTCGATAGGTAGGTACCTACTCTCTTCTCTTCTCGCAGTGTTGATTACTTTTATACAACATTATAAAAATTAAATCTTTGTTTAATTTGGTTTGTTACATAAAAAAATTATTTGTTATTAAAATTTCAACAAAAAAATATTCTCGACCGTAAAAAAAAATTCGATCCTGCCAGGATTCGAACGCGGTATCTTCTGATCCGCAGTCAGACGTGTTATCCGCTGTGCCACACAACCCAACGGGCGCCATGGCAAAATTATTGTATACAAATAAAAATCATCATCGAAATGCAGAAACGTACGACATTGGTTAGGGTAATTAATATATTGATTTCCTGCCTCGAAGAGGCGAGGAAGCAAAAATATATAAGTATTTTTAAATGTGCCAAATGAATCCTTTTAAGTAGAAATTAAAATAAATAATGTTTTATCTGAGCCATCATATGGGAGAGTAAATATCTTGGGAGCCCTGCAAAACTCGGCGGCCGCGCCGACCGTTACAAGTCACGCGGGCCAGTGGAAAAAACCCGGCGCCCCCGGGCGGCTGGGTAGGCCGCCAGCCGATATTTTTGAACTCAGATTACGGACGTTACAGACGTCCTAGCGAACTGAAACATTTTTTATCGTGTTCCTCATGTGAACATCTATGGGAATGATATATTTTTACATATGGGAAATTGCGCGGGCGCACTTAGTTTGTTGCGGCCCACTTTGGATGCCTATTACGCAATTAATATTTATCTGACATACTTGAAAATGCCAAAGGATGCGCTTGGTTAAGATCTATCTAATGGTATAACTTAGAATCTCGTAAAATCATGTTTACTATTTTTAACCGAATTAAATGTGAATTAATTCTTGAAAATTTTTTCGACTGAATTATTTCGTTAATGATTTTAAGTGTGTCACAACACTATTACGATCTGTCAAAAATGCCATCTTAAGATGGCTCGAGTATAAAGGCGGCCATACACACTCCGGTGCATCGTAGAGGTACACCGCATATCGCAGATCGGTCCGTATCGCAACGTGTATGGGCTTACCCGTAGATCCCATACACGTTGCGGTACACCGCATGAGGCCCCGGGTACGATACGAGCGGCGAGCGGCAAGCGTCAGAGCGTCAATTGGTGTGAATGCGGCAGAGCGGCAAGCGGTGAGAAGCGCCGGCTACGATACAAAGCGGCTGAGCGGTAACTTCTGTCAGTCGCCGTGCCGTCATACTCATTTTAAGTGAAAACGTCAGACATTTATGGAAATGTTATTTATTGAATGTCAAAAGGAAATATGGCGTTCACCCGATAAACAGGAGTAGAAAGGTTTACGGAGAGTACCACAATTTGTTTAATAATTTAAGAAACGACGAAACTCGATTTTTTTTTAATATACAAGGATGTCTATACAAAAATTTAATTACTTCAGAAAGTAACCCCTCGCTTGACAAAGAAAAGGCTGGTTCTTCAACAGCATATAACACCAGAAGAAAGACTCGTGGTAACAATGAGGTACGTAGTAAAAGACATATGATGTTTTGAAAATTTTTGACACTGTATTCAAAATGTTCACATTTAAAAAATATTTTTTCCATTACATCAAATGGCCACGAGCTCCAAAACATGTTGATATTTATATAAAAAGCACACACATATATATAAAATAAATTTAACAATTACATCCCGTGTGAATTCCATGAGACTTTTCCACTTTTTGTGTGGAGGACTGGCGGCAGAACCAGATTTAGCAGGCGCGGTTTGAACACTCTTCCTGAAACTGTCTTTCAAATTCTTCCACATCTTTTTACAATCGTCCACTGTAAAAAAGATTATTTGTATCATTATAACGAAAAAATATTTTATACCTAAACATTATGTCCTGTTTCTTTCAGGTTCTTGGCAACGGGGGCCAGACAGAGATGGCATTAATGACACGGACTACATATCAGTTCTCCGTGAAGAGACAACGAATGAATTTAGGAAGTTTAGTGGGTCCCATTCCAGAGCAATATCGAAGGTCAACCGCAGGAGCAATAGAAATAAGGAATACATTTATGACCTATTTAAGCAATAGCTAATTTTCTTTTTTTTACAATTGTATTTGTTATCGACATTTAAGAAAATGAATTAAAACAATAAAGTAATCTTACCTGACACATTTATTGCTTTTCCAACTTCTTCCCATAGTTTTTTCGTAATCACACTATTTTTAAAATCATTATGTCTGTCATTCCACTTAAACTATTAAATATATCTATTAAATTGAGATATCTCACACTCGAGATCCGTTAACTTTTTCTTATCTGACATTGTTTTGTAGGAGAGCTTCAACACAAACTGTAAAATATCTCTGCAAACAGTTTCCCATAGAAAAATTGACAGAAAAAATACAGACGCTTGAGCGGTGAGCGAAATTTAATGTCCGGGAACAGCGGCGAGCGGCGAAGTGTGAGCGGCAAGCGGTGCCGCCCTGCCGCTCTTGCTTATCGTAGCTTGCTACTACCACATCTGTATCACGCTCAAACAAACAAAAACGTGAGCGGCACCACTTCATAGACAATAGGGATGGGTCGTCGACGTATTTACCGTCGACGAAACGAGACCGTCCACGTCCATCCATCGACGAGACGATCAACTAGTTGAATTCGTCAACTAGTTGACGCGTCAACTTCGTTACGCGGACGTCGCGGACGTTCTATCTAAACATCGGGACGATGGTCAACTGTCTACGGTTCAACGCGACGCTTCTCGACGGCTCAACCGTTGGCTATTTTTATGACGTTAATTTTTATAATTTAAAGAAGTTCGAAGAAATATAGTTTCGGGGAAAGTAAAACCGCTACTTGTGCTTATATGTAAAAAGAAATATTTTATTATTTATTTGTTTACGCACATTATAGGCTTTTACATAGTGTTTTATATACTTCTTTCTATATATAATAAAGAAAGAAGTAGGTGTACACAACAATATCAGGTGTAAGCAGTAAAATATTAGTTCAATAAAAAATAAAATAATTAAACAGAATTGTTTTATTTTATACAGCGTAAAATTGGGAATTCACCGAATCGTCGCACGTGACATCGCAAAAAATCAAGTAAAAAAATAATAGATAATAGCTTATTAAGCCTATCTCGCCCTACGCATGTATTCAAATTTCAAATCTCTAGTCTTAGTTCGTGTACACAGATCTGCACTCTATGGTAGTGTACTTTAGAGTTGAAATGAAATTACCCGTCGAGCCGTCTATGACGTCTATGGCATCTACAAGTCGACAGCGAGAGATGAGAGAGAAATAAACGGAGACGTTTTGTCTTGCTCTCGCTCGTTGCTTTGCATTGCGTTTAAATCGTCCATCGACCACGGCGTCCGCTGTCCACCGTCTACGAATTCAACTAGTCCATGCGATAAACGTAAACGGTCGACGCGTCGATGCAACGTCAACGGTTGATTTCAACTAGTCCGTCCATTCAACGCCCATCCCTAATAGACAAGAGCGGCACTCTTGTCTATGTCTGCCGCTCTGCCGCTCGCCGCTCGTATCGTACCCGGGGCCTGAGTCTTACTACGATTTTCGAATTGTACTAGTCGCATGTTTGAAAAGCATATTTTTATACGATTATAGGATACTATTTTTTAAAGCTCTTTTGTGTGTTTATTTTTATTTCCTGCTTAAGCGTTGTTTTATATGACATTGCACGCGTAAAAATTTTATATAAATATATTATATGTATATATTCATATACACGTTATAATACTATACTTTAGAAGGATCACCTTTTTCAACTACGGTTTTTGCATGACATTGCATAATATGTCAAATATTTTATTCAAAATGGCAGACGGCATTCAATTGTGTTCGCGTGTCACATCTGTCAGCTGTCATCTGTTGCGGTGTCGCACCCAGCACTCGCGGCATGACGCCGGAACGGCCGGAAACAAACTGAAGCCATGTATTCACTAGGGGACAAATCGCGAAACATTCCGAGCGGCATCTCGCATCAACAACTACGCTCATGTTTCGGGGACAATGACGCGGTATTTGACGTAAAATTTTTGGCTCACCTTAACACAAGACCTTACAAAACTTGCGTAATTAAGCGTATATTACCAAAATAATTTTAAAAATAAAATACAACTATATCTTTAGGGTTCTACCGATCTAAAAGTTTTGAAAAATTGTTATTTTTATGAAGATATTTCGCTATCCTCAATTTTGGCTCCTGAACTAAATACAAAAAAATATTTACTTTTTGTTCTATTTAGATGTAAATCATACATGACGTTTCGATTTTCATGTAACAACACGTTACCAGCGACTTCGAATTTGTTAGGTTTCAACCTGCAAATACCCTCAAGTTTGAACTTGTTTTTGAGGACTTTCTTGACTTGACTCGCGAGTGTTTTCTTCGTAGGTAAAATAATTTTTATGCCATAAAAGTACCATTGCGATTGTTACAGTTGTGGGCAGCCCCGACTACAGTGTTAAAAACGGATTCGTAATTTTTAAATAAGAAGTTCGAGGCGTAGTCAGACTACTTATGCTATGTTTGGACCACACAAGGAACTTGACAATCAGCAGCTACCAACTATGAGGGACGTCATTTATTTTATTTTATTCGTCAAGAACGACCTGAAATTGAAATATAAATGAAGTATGAAATTAAAGATCCATCCAAATCAGATATATATGTGATTGTTTCCTAATAGATCAACAATATGTGGACCAAAACTTTGTAACTAAGGAACGAGTTAATTAGTGAAATCCAATTTCGAAAAGTATCTCAATTTGAAAAGATACCCCAAAAGCAAACAAAATGATAGTTTTGAAAATAAACTGAAATGTTTTTTAAAGTCATCTGAGAAGCTTTTTGACGTTTCTACTTGTAAATGCATTTCATTTGAATCTCTTTCGTGTGTAAAACCGAAGAAAGTTCACATCAATGAGAGAAGTTTTTATTGGATCAAATAAATGATAGGAAAATGGTTATAAGCGGTTTTGATAAAAAAGAAACGGCTAGATTAAGGAAACGACAGCAGAGGTAAATTGAAGAGTCAATAAGGCTAACAAAAAAATCGTGTTCTACTCAAGAAACCGATTCTGTCTCAGCAAATTGTGATGAAGATTCAGAGATTCCGATAACAGAGGCATCCCCGACAAACACGCCCTCGACAGAGACACCATCAACTTAAACGGCGAATTGGAATACATTGCCATTGCCAACAGTTGCTATAGTCTGTGATAAGTCTGTGATAGATATGGTTTATCGACGCGATCTGTTGCTGCTGTTGCTTCTACGGTGTTGGCTGACGTCGGCTTGGTTTCTACCGAAGATTTAACTCTGGTTAAGATTACAGTTAAGGTTATAAGATCTACAGAGATGTATCTAAAGCCCGGAAACTTCAAAATATATTGGAGGTATAAAATGTAAATATAAAATGCAATTACTTTTATGGATGAAAAGACCATCGCAAAGAAGTTTTAGAAGACCACATCTCAATTTTAGCACAACCTGGATCAATTTATTTGGGACACACAATACTGAAAGACGTGGCACTGCAAAGGGAAATCTTATTTCGATCACAACTAGTAGTAGTAGTAGACAAAGTAGAGGGTCGAGGTTGCAATTAAGATGACGTGATTTGCATTGAATGTGACGGAACTGCAACTAACACCGATTGGAAGGGTGGCGTGATACAATATTGAGAGGAGTATTTGGAGAGACCGTTACAATGGTGTGTTTGTATGATGCATGTCAATGAGTTACTCCTTCGTCATTTATTCTTGCCCTAAGATGGTTGCACTTTGGGCCCTAAGAGACCTATAACAGTCACAAAGCATCACAAAGTGTAACTGACGTTACTTCTAGAGATGGCTTTATTAGAACCGGGATGCAATCTCGAGCAGAAATGCCAAATTTTGGACACAAAAATAAGTTAAAACTTTTAGTTTTTGTCATTAATTATTATCTATATTTTATTTATTTTATTTTCTTGTGCTTTTTTTCATTAATTTCAACAATAAACTACCTTTTAAACTTGATTTTTTTTTATTTTAGGCAAAAGGTCTATAAAAACGTAAAATTTACAAAACGTCAAAGCTCGGTAGAGCCCTCAAGATAATAAACAATTTTAGTTTTTTTTTACCTTTTTCGCAATTTGTGTAAATTTACGCAAAATTTGACACCACTTGCGATTGTGGAGCTCAAAATTTTTTTTTCTCGTACATGGACAGGACATCCTAGTGTACACATCGGGATTCACATATCACTTGTCGCGGAAATGTCGCCCGATGAGGTTATGAAGACAGCTGCGTATCTATTTATTTTAACGAGTTTTCGAAACGTAAAAGGAGGAAAAGGTGATGGGTATGAAATTATTTACTGCAAAGAGAAAGAAGGATGGATATTCTATGCGATCTTCGAATGTCTGACGGATCTTTTGCCAATTTCACTCGAATGACAACAACTGTTTTTGAAAATTATTACAAATAATCGGGCCATCCATAGTCAAGCAAGACGATATTAAGGAACGCTGTTGGCCCATCATTTTATTTTTATATTCACGGTTTGAAGTGTCCCACAAAATTGTACGGCTTTGGTAGAGCGCGATGAGTTGGAGAACAATTTCGTTTCCCCACTTCAATGACGTGTTGACGGATACAGCGCATGCGCACTCACTGACCACGTGGTACTGACGCAAAGCGTGATGTCGCCGTGAGCTCGCTCGGGTACCGTGCGCATAGCAACGTTGCCGCGACACGTAGAAATGCTCCGCTATGTTGTGCACGACGTCGCGGAACAATGCGCGACGTTGCAACGTCACGTAGACTCTATGCCACGCGTGATGTTGAGGGGCAATTTGTTCCATAGTGAATACATGGCTTGAAACTAAACCTGGGATGGGTAAAAAATA
>JADDOH010010341.1:0-26359 GCA_016648135.1 Agrypnia vestita
ATATATTTTTTAATAGCTCATATGGGCATTAAATAAATTAATTAATTAAATTCTGACTTAATTATCGCCTTCTGTAAGTATACTGTTGATATAGAGGTTTAAAAACATTGGTATCAAAAATTATTTTGTTTATTTTAGATAGTGATGCAACGAATACGAATACGAATATTCGTATTCGCCGAATAGTAGATATTTACCGAATACTCGTATTCGCCGAATATTATCACGAGTATTAAAAACAAACCATTTATAACTGAACGCAATGCAAATTACGGTTTGGTTGTGCACCGTGTATCCGAACACACCTACGCACTATATTATTGGGGATTCCCCTACAATTGAATGAATGTATTGGTTAAGTTCTCAAGTTGTCAATTTTTACTTGTTTCACAGCATAACATGAGTTCTTACATCTAGTTTCGTTGGGTTATTAATAAGGTTAGGTGCTCATTTCATGTAGTTTTTGTTTTGAAATACGTATTATTCGTTCCATTTTATTTTCTTTGTGTGTAAAAGGCTTATCTCTTATAAAATAATTTCACATTAAATCTTATAATATGACCTCTTGTAAGCGTGAAAAAAGTGATATTTGGAAACATTTCGATAAGAAATCTAGTAAGTTAAATTTAAACATAACTTTTTGTTTGTTTATGTTATAAAGAATAAAAATATCGGTTTGTTATCCCAAAAGTCGGCCCATTGCGTATTGAGACGAGTTTATTTTGTTTTGTTCGGAGACTCGCTCTAAAATATCTAAAACAACCCAATATCTCACCCTCTGCTGATCCATTTCTTTTCTGGCGTGAATATATATATTTCCCTAACCTAAAAAACCTGACCCAGAAGTATTTTTTATTAAAACCTCTACTGTCACCTCAGAAAGATTATTTTCACGACTGGGATTGTACAAACGGATAAAAGGGAAGAAGTTACAAATGCTGTCCTTTTTGAAAAAAAATAGCCGGTAGTAAACTTTAATTATGAAATCTCTTAGTAAAAAAAGAACAGTGATGTGTTATTTATTACCTTGTAGAATTATTCGTATTCGTATTCGCCGAATAGTAGGTTTGATATTCGTATTCGTGAAAGTAGTATTTGTTGCATCACTAATTATCGACGACAATTTATTGCTGGGAGAGTCATTATAAGAAAAAACTAGTCTAATTGGTAAATTTTAAGAATTTTAAATAAACTAAAATAATAATATAATTAAATAAAATTTTAATGGCCCGAAACATGTAGTGGTTAACACAAAGCATATTCTTAATTAATTAATAAGTTAATCATATCAAATATTTATTTTAGCTCATTTTTTAGCCAATTTGGAAATTAAGAGGAAAGATTGAATGGAATTGAGAAGCTACATATCGTCCCACTTCCATACTGAAAATATGAAACTTAATTCTTATCTTATCACACATTTCGTGAATTTTATATCACTACTTCTTATTTATGACGGGTTAATAATAAAAAAAATTAAAAAATACCCGAATATTCTTAAAATAGTGTTTATTGTTATTATTTGGCTACAAAATAATAACAAATATTTAAATTATAACAATTTAAATTACGAGTATACTTTATTTATAACAAACATCATATTTTGTGTAATAAATTTAAGAAGACGCCTTCATTAGCAGACTCGATCTAAGATCGATTTTTAACTCTTTTTTCATGAATTAATCGAGCTTAATCTTTGCAGGCAGACTCTCGGCGACGACGAAAATGATCTAACAAATTTTCGTTAAAAAGAATTTAATAATTATAGTATAATTTTGGATTTTTCGAAATTTTAATGTTTTTTTCAAATTGGGTTCAATACAAATGATTAATGACCCCGACGCGTGCAGTAGACATGAAACCTGATTCAATGAAAAAGGGAATATAATAAAAACTTGGTTTTCATGGGTTAGTTTTATAACTTCCCATAAAATAATGATATGCCGTCATGATAGAAAATTCCGTAAATGTATATTAAATGCAGATTCAATTATCTTATTAGTCACCGTTAGCATTCCTTCAGCTTTTAAACTGTATTCATTTACGCGGGTAGTTTGAGTATTTAAGCTCGTGAAATTGTGCCATAAAAATATTTCACCACGAAAATTAGCCTAAAAACCTTTCTTATAATTCATGAAATACATTTTTTTCAACGTCAAGTGGACACCATTCCTTTTTATATTTTTTTCAAATTCATAAATCATAATGTAATATGTATTTTTAATGCAAAGCTTTTCTTTGATAAACCGTAATCGGGTTGTGTCCCGAAAATGCAGTGGCACGTAGAGGGTTCACAGGCGAATCATAAATTGTAACTCCAAACTCCATTAGAATTTTAAGGGTTATGGAAATTCGTATGACAGAACAGAAATGTCATAATATTTTGTAACCATTTTGTTCATACTTAAATATAATTTCTATTGTTAAATTCTGTAAAATGAATTCGATCCACACAATGATAATTACATTTTTGAAAAATTTCAAGATATTCGTTAATTTTAATTCAACTATGTAATTAATTTAAAGTATGTGACGTTTATTTATTTTTTAAATAAGTGCAGTCCATGTATAAACTGAGCATAATTATAAATTTTGATAAAACAGTATACAATATTTATTTTTCTTATAAAGATATAATAAAATATCAAATTAATCATTAAATTTATTCCCTTCTTTCATTTCCCTTGTACGGTACTTTCTCACAAAAGTAATAAAATTCATTCAATATTTGTCAAGGATCCGTTTGCCCTCTTTTCTAGTCTAAATAAACCCTCAACAATAATATCCATTTGGTTTCAGAAAGCAAAGTTCAGTTTAATAAGTTTCACCCCTCGTTCAGTAATCAATTTTCTCTTCGTTTTTTAGCAGAAGTTCTAAAAGCCTCGATAGATGAGCAACTGCCATTATTGTAGGGAATGCTATATCTTTTAGCCCCAAATTCTTAACAGAAACTTCTTCCGAATACGAGCTAATCATTCTGAGTACGTTACTTAATTTATCTACGATTTATATGTTGCATACATTTGATCTTTATATGTTACATAGTATATTTTATATGTTACATATGTACATTACTATTAAAGGTTTTCCATTATTATTTTTCAAAAAACATTTGCCATTCCATGGTAATTTGAAAATTTTTATGATATAGCTAGAAATTTGCTAAGGAAAGGGCATTTTAAAAATAAATAAAAGTATAAGAGAATTCACACAGGATAATATTATGACTAAATTTAATCTACTATGGATTTTTTGGGGAATGAAAGTTTATTGTAATAATTTCTAGTCCACTTTTTTAATTTATAAAATACGTACAGCCAAATCTTGTTTATATATATATGTGTATATATATGTGTATATATATATATATATATAATATATTATATATATATATATATATATAGTATATATATATATATATATATCGTTAACACGAACTCATTTTTTTCTTCTTCATATTTTTAGTGTACCTAAAATACTTTAACCAAAATTTAAACATTAAAATATTTTAAAATTACAAATATTTACTAAGAACAATTCGTGGACTTAATTCAGTTTTATTAAATCTTGAGTTATTTATTTTATTTTTATTATTGCGGTTCAATATCTCTAATATATAATATAAAAAGTAGAAAACAAATTCCCGAGCTACATTAATTATAAACTTAACATGGCACAGGAGCAACTCAATTACGATTCCCTGTTATGTTTTGAACTTTGAATTAAAACTGAGCGAAAGAAGAATAGTTTTTGATTATATGTGTCTTAATAATTAACAAAACAATAAAAATGACAGCCCTGACTGGAATTATACTGAATGCAAAACTTGGCCAATAAGGACTCTGTTTTCGCCGATGTAGAACAACTTTCTTTAAAAATATATTAATTACATATAGATCACCAGATCCAACATAGACATTTACACACATACATATTTTTATGAATTATATATAATTATGGAAATTTTTAATTTTATAACTAAATAAAATACACACATGAAAAAATACTAAAAGATTTTTTTTAATTTGTTAGTGCAGATTCTGTGGAATGGAATGGAAATATGGAATGGAAATAATATATGCATGGTTTCATTTGAATACAAGATTATTAAAATTAATTTTTAGATAATATTGATGTATTTTTAACGCATTTTGAAAAATTTTCCATTGGGTTGATTTATTCGATACGTCATGAGATGAGAAGGCTAGAGCTAGACGAAGCGAAGGCTAGCGGGAAAGTTGATATACCTATGTGTCATTGTCCGTATAACATTTTCTAGATGCGCTGCCTCAAATATAAAAAAATCTATATAACAATTCTGTAGATAGTGTGATGGTCCTGGGATGCTTTTTCATAGTTTGAACCTTGGAATTTATCTATTCAATTAAGGGTAAAGAATAGGAAAGTATTGGTAACCTACATCTAATTAGTTATTTTATTTTTCATGACGAGATAGCAAAGTGCTAAATGTCTGTAATTAAAAATGTGAAGTTTAATAACTTGATACCACAGTTTGGCGTTTATCAAATATAAAAGCCTCACTGCATTGCGTGAAAATGGCCGCTTTAATGCGAAAGAATGTGGAATTGAGCAATTCGTTGGGAACGCCGCTACCTATATTATACTGTCGGGACTTGTTCATTGCCTTCAAAGGCCTAGATTGCCTGTGGAAAGTTTTTAAAACATTTGCAGCACCCCTCGTAAAAAAAGATAAATCCTAACGTAGAGAAAACCTCGCAGTGAGAGATTATTATCTCTTTGCTGGGGATTGGTTTATTTTACTTACGGTTTCACAAAATAACTGCCTCCGTGCATACTAGTCATAACGCTGTCTATGAATTAACTATGAACCCAGCTCATCCGCAAAAGCAGAATAAAGCTAGATCTACGGGACGATAGGAGCAAAGTACGGTACGAAGAAATTCAAGGACACTTATGAAAAGATAGAGACCATTGACAAGCTTAAGTGTTCCACATTTTGTCGGAAGCAACTTTTTTGTCAAAACCCATATAATTTTTCCGCGCTATTGCTCGGAGCTAAAGCGTTCCCTGATACCGCCGAATATTAACTCATGTCAACAGTAAAAGTAAAATAGAACATTCTGGAGGGATTTTCAGCGAAGATTGTCCACATGCGACACGGGCCATTCATAATAGATGTGCAGAGTCGTATAATATTAATGATACCGTCACTTTATGAGCGTTCGCCCATGTTATATCATTCTCTCTTCTAAATTGAGCTATTACAATGAAATTTAAATTTGCAGGAGTTGAGGTTTGACATGAGGTGAAATGGCTTTGTATTTTTCATCTTAGTTTTTCTTGTTTCAGTTGTCTCAGTTGACGTGTCGTGGGTGCGCGAGGATACATGAAAACATTGGACATTAAATAGCTATTTATTAATTAATGCTTATTAATTACTTAATGTACAAAGTCACTTAACACGAATCAAACTTAACGCTTTTTTTAATCTACACTATTTCGCGATATGCGCACTCGTATGTGAACTCATTATTATCGCTGGGTAAGACGTATTAAAGGCTCGTAGAATATTCAATTCACGCACGTAGAAGTCGTTTCGGTTTATTTCGCCACTTACTCCGCTTCGATTATCTAACGACTGGCCACTCTGTGTGTTGCCTCCGCACTATTTATATGCAAATGCTGATATTTTCGAACTTTCTAGATTATTCTAGTGTTTAGGAAAAGATTCTCGCGCTCCTCGGTTGTTCCAGGCATCTTTAAATTTATAAAAATTCCTACATCATTTTTTATTATCATTCTTAGACTATTTTCAATATTTTCTCATGTGCAAAATGAGTATAGCCCGTTTCAAATATGGAATTGATAATAACTCTCGTCTTGACAAAACTAGATGAAATATTCAAAATATATAAATATAAAGAAATAAATAAATATTTGGAATGTGTAATATTTCGTGTTGCATAGAAAACGGAATACTATGAAGTTTCTACTAGTTTTTTCTTCTAGTTACTAGGTATTTCCACTTTTTGCAAGGTTCCGTTTTTCATTTAAACTATTTAACCATTCCGCATTAAAATTAACTTTTGTATTTTGCAAATTATTTATTTATTTTTTTTATCAACATTTGTAAAGTTATTTTATCACAAATTTCTTTTCAACGAGCACAAATAATTATATTTCCAAATTCATTACCTACTTACTAGTTTTCATAAACAATTACCCTTCTCGAACCCTGATATTTTTTTCTGGTTTAAAATATTTTTTAATATCCTATCCAAAAATTTTCTTGATGGATTATAAATTTAGAAACGTAAATAATTTTGACCTTGTTTTAATATTTTATAGGAATAAATCAAAAATATATGTTTGAACCACTCAACTACAACAAACCCTGTATTTTATATTTTGATGATAATAGCTTTCAGAGCAACCACTTCGCAATTCAGCGCAATTTTATGCTGCCATGAAATCTCTCTGCTCAACATAAAATATTATAAAACTTTAAAGCTATAAGCCTTTGCAAGTTAAAGGTGTCATGTATACAAAGTAGCCACATAGTCATTAACCATTTTAAAATAAAATACGTTTTTTAATTTCTCGGATCACATTTATTCCTTTAAGTACAGAATACACGTTTCTTCGAAAATAAATTTTATTTAGTTTGATTTTCCTTTAAATAATCACAATTTCACTCTTCACACAGATGCGCTCTTTTCACTCACGTTTCTTGACTTATTTCCTCAATTCTTTCACGTATGTTGGCCTTCAATTTCTGAATGATTAGAGGATTGTTACGGTTTACTCTATCTTTCAAATACCCCATAGAAAGAAGTCTGTTGCAGTTAAAAGTCAGGCGAGCGTGACGGCTATTTTTGCGTAATTATCCTTCTTCCAAAAATTTTCTTGCAATCCTCAATATCCTTCGCCTTTGACGGCTAGTACATTTTCTGCCTCATCTTCAAAGAAATAAGGTGCAAGAACACTTTCCGCATTTGAACCAAACCATTGAATTTTGGTGTAATTGTTGGTGGACTTTTCTTGGATTTTTGTCCCACAAGATCGGATATTTTATCTTTAAACAAATCCTTTTAGGTGAAAGTAAACGTCATCACCCAGAATAAGGTTGTAAAAGAAATTAGCTTTTCGTCTTGCGAAATCTTGGATGTAGAATTACTTTTCATATTTTAGTTTTCCTTCCTTCAAGAAACACGCTTTAAGAATTTGGAACCAAAAACAAATAAATTAATTCATTATACAAATTTATTTGAATTATAAATAGGCTAGTGACTTTTGGACCACCTTGTACATTTATACATAACACCAGTAGCTAAGCAACTTTAAATTAAATAGTTCAAACGTCTAATCATAAATTTATTCCTTCAAAGAACGTTCTGAATTTTGATAATAATTCAAATATATATAGATACAATTAATATAGCTTCACATACCTATGTTTTTCCTCATCTTCGTCTTACTATGAGAGGAGTCATGATCATGGAACTTCAGAAGATGGCTTGGTTAATCTGTCGCCTCTAATTCCAGTCTATCACATCTCTTGTGCATTCCGGGAACATGTATTATAACATCCTCCTATATAATCAAGGTATTCGTTCAGCAGCACGTCTACGGCGTGAGGAACATGCAATGCCAGAACCACATTCCGCTTACCAGCTGCTTACTATAATATGTTGTTACTATGTCATCGTAGCCCTTATTACTTGTTTTGCCACTCCTCCTTTACATACTTTACACGTTGATGATATCTGTTTTACAGCTCCTAAAGGAAATTAATCCAGCAATAATCGTATTTCGTTTTATTACTTTCATAGATCATTTTATGGATCAACTCTACAATAATCGTTGTTTTAATGCAATATGTACTTAGCACGTTTTATTATTTTCTTAGGTAATTTATAGATTAACGACTTCGCTTAGTTTTATTTTATGAATGTGTAATATTGTTATCAATAGTTAGGAAAATAATAATAATTTTTATTTCAGCTTAAACAGGTTGAGTGTGCAAGACCTGAACCTTCATTTAAATTTACACATCACTTAAACGATTGTACATATGAAGCAGAAGGAGAACAGAATAATATACGGAGAGAGAGAATCAAAAATAATTAATAAATTATATCTTAAAATGGGTATATACGTCTAATCTGCTACGGATTCTGATCTGAGATGAAAACTCTAAATAATTACGAACAAGTTTATGATTTTGTAAAAAGAAGATTAATATGGAGAATTATTCCTAAGACTTTTACTTCGCTTTTGTTTTTTTGCATTGATAATTATATTAGAAAAATGAATGTTGTTGTTTTTCCCTGCTGAGAATTTTCTTTGGAAGCATTTTTTAGCGTTGAGAGGTTTGTTTTCTTACAGTAGGCTAATAATATGCGGATGAAATGTTCTCAAATTTTTCGGAAGTCGTTCAAGGAACTCAATTTGGCGAAAATCTGCGTATCTTCCGCTTCAAGTAGAAAGTTGGCAAAATGAATGCACGAATGTCATTTATGTAGATTATGAGTAGATAGTACGAGTTGAACTCCAGGAACTCTCTGATACCATCATCGACTACCACGTTTCTGTTGCTGATTGTGGAAAAGAGCCACAACACTTTGTGTGACTATAATGACTTTTAACGTGACCACAGACGGTTTGGGTTTACATTTGTAGATATATTGAATGCCTGCCGAACTAAAATCTGTTTCACTATGTAGATGCATCAATATTACGTAAATGAATTATAAATATACCTACTCATAATTATTTTTTAGTATATTCTTTAAAAAAGAAGAAAAAAATTCGTGCATATTCTAGTGTACCAATAGGTATGTAAAATAATTCGTATAAAAATCATATAGACATTAAAATGAATAGTGCTTCATACTCAATAAAAAATATACAAGTATCATTTACCAGTGTATATGATATATGTATACTGTTTTACGGGTATTGGAAATTTCAAACATAGATAGCGATAGCATAGTTGTGTCAAATAATGTAGATAAAAACCATGTGTACAACATTCCAAATTTGATAGACGTGTAGTTGATCTTGGATGGAACCATGAACGATACATTGTGTAAAGTGATCACTTAAGCCAGCCTTAAGATAGTAAGTAAGCTCTGTAAACGCCCAATAAAGACTACCGTACATATTTTTCCATATAAATATCTTCATCTCTGTGATACGTCAATAATTTATCTTAATTTATAAATATACTCTTTATTCTAAGAAGTTTGATTACGATATGAAACTTAATTTGGTATATTTGATGATTTTTAGATTTTTTTATGACTAGAAACGTTTAGTCAGATTTAATTAATAATAGATTCTATTCTTTGAATACATGTATTATTATAGCAAGAATTAGACCTATTTTAAATGATTCTTCTTCTTTAATTTTATGCAATTAAAATAATTTATGTTTTCCCTTAAAAATTTTAATTACAGATGGTGCGTACCATGGGAGATGTTTATTTAGCCATATGAATTCGATTGAAATATGACTAGCAAAAGTTTTTCAATAACAGATATTAAAATAGAGGCGTAAATAAGTTCACGTGTTCTCATAATTTCATAATACATATTTGCATTTGCTGCGTTTACAATACACTGGGGAAAAATTGATTCAAATTTTAGCTTTCTCGGTACTTTACGAATGGGCAACAAATTCTGAATTTCAGTGCAGAGTTGATTTCTGCTTCTGTAGATGACACACGGTCCAAAACTGAGTCAATTCAAATCGTGTCAAAGGAAAGAAAGAAAAGATTTGATGTCGAGACCGAAATGGATCATTATCCTCTCGGATATCTTAAACACGAATAGATTCTGACCGATTGGTCAACTCACGATAATCCTCGTCGACCAATCATAGATTGCGCTTTTCGATGCCTCGTACATATCTACTGACAGACCTATTCTGAAAATAACAGTATCTACCATATTGCGATTGCGCTTTAAAGGTATTCCAGCTTCAAAAATTTGTTTTTTTTTCTCAAACAGAAAGAAACAAGGTGTACCTACAGAATAGTTTAAAATATATTTATATATTATATATTAAAGAAAACACATTTTTACTGTAGAATTGCAATTTCAGACTCTGTGAATTATCAAATAAATTTTTATTAATCAATTAGAAAAGACATACAGAAAAATCAAATTAACGAAAAAATATTTTAATTGCTACCGGGATTCGAACCACCGGCAACGGTCCTTAACTTAAACTTACGAAACTGCCGTGGCGAACTTGGTTAACGCGCCATCCCCGGAGAGAATGGAGGTCCGTTGGCTCGAATCCCGGTAGCAGTTAAAATGTTTTTCGTTAATTTGATTTTTCTGTATGTCTTTTCTAATTGATTACTAAAAATTTATTTATATATTATTTAATGTGTAGAAATATTATGTATAGATACTTTATTTAAAATTTTAGTCAAAACACGTCGATTTTTTATATTTTCTTGCGTCAGTTTAATTTTTTTCTGCAGGCAAACTTATTTTTTATATTTGATTTTCAGGTTAGAATGATTATTCTTCTTAAATTTTATTATTTGATTTTTTAAATTTTATTATATTGAGAAATGTGTCAAACTCAAACTCATATACGGCGATGTATCATCTTATATTATGATTGCTTCAAAAACGTAGTAGGCATTGTGTGGTTTTGCTTTTACATTTCAAAAAATACCCAAATAATATTTTAAAGGAAACATGATTTTGGATGGGCCAGATACATAAAATCTAGAATTTAATGCATCTTAAATTATTAATCCTTGGTAACTGCATTTAAACCATTTTTTTAATTTTCAAGACATTGCTACCTTTTGTTTTATACCCTACATTTGTAGTAAAACAAAAAGCGACCACTTCTTAATACCACAGAGAGAAAAAACAAACATGAATATAATTACATATTTTTCTTATTAATTTACTTGATGAATGCATCAAGTAAAATTATTATATTAACATTTTTTCACTTTTAATTCTTAATTACTTACTTACCATCACACGATTTCCCGTAGGAGTATACAGAAGGGATGGAGCGCCACACTTGTCCTAACATACAACTCTCGTCTGATCCATCTTCGTATGCAATCTAGACCATCGTTGAGGCTCCTACCAGGACCACCTTCCAGTATCTGGTTAATCCGTGACACGTCTTCCACGGTCGTCTTCTCTTTCCGTCGCCGTCAACACTTGTATCGTAGGTCTTACTTATCATTCTTTCCTCATTCATTCGCTCAACATGCCCAAACCATCTAAGCGACCTTTTTTATTTCTATTAACTATGCTAAGATCAGCTTTACATTAATTCTTAATATCGGAATACGTGTCACATCAATATATACTATTTTTAAACTAAGCTTGTGCTATGAAAATAGGACTAACTTGCTAGTCTAGAGTGAGGTTCGAACCCGTGACCTTTGGATCACGAGGCGAGTGTCCTAACCACGAGACCAACAAGTTACTCTACCATAAATGGTTTGCCATACAAACTTCCAATAAGTGATCTCGTCTCCACCTCATTAGTTCTGAATTTGTAAACATAGTAAATTAATCCAATGCAACACGGATTTCAAAAACAAAAAAGTACAACGACTCTCCTTGCAAAATTTACCAATGAAATTAACAGTTATTTAAATGACAAAAAAACATGTCGTTGCACTGTTCATTGACTTCAAAAAAGCTTTTGACACGCTGGACCATGACACTCTACTCACGGCGATGAAAGAGAGTGGGTTAAGAGGACCAGTTTACAAATGGTTCTCTGAATACCTGAGATCAAGAAAGTTTTCAGTTAAGATATCAAATAAACAAAGTGCACTAAAAGATATAAAATATGGAGCGCCAACAGGATCGTTAAGGAGACCTATGTGCTATATTATGCATGTAAATAGCCTGGCCAATGTAATAAAATACTGTAAAAAATTTATGTTTGCAGACGACGCATGCATCCTATATGCTGACAATTGTGCGAAAACAATAGAAAACAACATCCAAAGTGACTTGACCATTATAATAAAATGGGCACATGACAACGGAATCATACTAAATGTAATAAAACTCAATATTTACACATCCGGTCCCCGCGAGCCACACCAACAAATTTTCAAATTAATCTCATTGGACATTGCTACGAGTGCCTATATACCAACCATATAAATCCGACAAACTGCAACTGTGAAAAAATCCAAGAGGTCGAACAATATACTTATTTAGGTTTAACAGTTGATAAACACTTTAGTTGGAAACAACATTTTAATATAATTTGTAAAAAACTGAGATCCATGCTAAGTGCATTTCACATGCTAAGACTGTGTAGCTCTCGGGGCACACTGTACTCTCTTTGATTCGCGATGGTTGACTCGGTTATCAGTTATGGCGTGAGCAGTTATGGTCTTACCTATAAAACATACATTGATAAAATCAAACAGTTACAATTAAGATTCCTAAAACTTATCGTAGAAAATAGAACTAAATGTATGTACAAGGATGATTATAATAAATTATTCAAAGTATGCAAAATATTACCAATTGACCAAAAAGTAAAATATAATTGTATGGGCGCACAGACAGCGTGAAAATAGCTGTTCGCCTGGTGTGAATTTACTATTCACTTATAGTAATGCCTCTCAAGATGACAATGCAGAAAATATCAGATTACGTTTTCTCCCTGAAGAACACATAAGAGTCAACCAAAATCAAGTCACAAGATAACCACTAACCTGTGATATATTATTTATCCTCTAGGCAGTCGGGCCGTCCTAGTTTCTGCATCTACATCGTTGTTTGCAGACGGATGGAGGCCAACAAAGAGCACCAAATTTGTGTACTGTGATATATTATTTATCGTCTAGGCAGATGTCTTGAGGAATCTTGATTCTCCACGTCACAAAATAACACGCGGAGATAAATATATATATATAGATATATATATATATCTAATCTATGCGGAAAACAATATGATTCCAAAAAAATTTATCCGAATCTATTGTTATGTCCGTTCGCAATGCGAAAAAAATACACACATTTTGTTAGAAGAAGGAAAAAACGAGAGCAATTGTTTCAATGTTTTTAAAATATGTTTTTGTGTTCTCGCGCCCCAAGCAGAGACCAACGACATCTAGCGACGAGTTATAGCCGCACAGAAGCAGTGGCACTAATGAAATGACATGGAAAATCAAATATGCCCTCAGGAAAGATACTTTAGATGTTATATATATATTAATATAGACATAAGATCAATCATCATCTTGAGAGGCATATTTATTTCTAATGTCGCCTAACCAATAATATAATACTAGAAGAAATGATAAATAAAATTAATATACACACTGACACGCACCATAACTATGCAACCAGAACGACAGGACGAACAATGAGAATACCAATCACTAACAACGTGTATGGCGAAAGAAAAAGAGATTATATTGTGCCAAGAATCTTTAATAAATTAGATAAAAAATTCTTTGAGATGATGCAAGACAAAAAAACTCAATTGGCTTCAAAAAAGTACAAGCTAAAAGAATATATATTAAAGCTGTGTACCTAATCTTACATTAATTTATAATTAGATATCATGTATCATTCTGTAAAAAAACATGCAACACTCGATAATGACCTACTATCTTCATTATAAAATAAAATTATATTGAAGACAACCATGCCGTAAAACTGCTGTGCAGTTTGGCATATGTATAATTTAATAAATATCAAAAAAATAATAAATATATAAAAAAAACCATTTTAAACTATTTTTTAAAAGACTATAAAACTCAAAATCTACCAGTATCATTGGTAAACAGCATGGCTGTGTAAGGATATTCTTTAAATCACGGTATTATAAAGGTTAATAAAGAGTGACCATTTTCTATGAAAGCCCAAACATGAAAACTCTGTATCACTTTGTAGCGGTTAAAAATTAATAAATATATTTTATTGATTATTATTATTATTCCTTTTTGACTTGCGATGAAATTGGCATTTGTTGGAAATTAATTATTGTAATCCGGATTCGGAAAGACGCCGAACTCCCAACTGGCTTTTCCGTAGAAAGTGACCGCGCTCCGGGACGGGAGGAATATTCCATTAGCGGGGGCGCAGTTAAATGAAAAAAGTTTTGACGACCTGCGCCGCGCCGTCTGTCGCCCGCTACGGAAACTTGACAGATATATTGTCTTTGGCCATATTGTCTTTGATCTATTTGACGGCGGGAAATATAGAAATGTACCCTCGGTAAACCAGATTTATCCAATCTCACCGCAGTATTTCAGAACTTTCTCCGTTCGACTTTCATCAATATTTGTACAAGCCGTCAGATGGTTTCATCCGCGGGCAGATTAGCTTACGCTAACGTGCATGTACCCACCTAAGAAAGTATTATTCTTCTGTGTAAAAAGCTCATTGATTGGTTGAGGAAATTGTAAGAAAATTCCTGCTTTGTGTTTTAGATGAATACTAAAAGTACCGAGAAGATTGTTTCTGAGAAGAAAGCTTAATTCATTTCTTCAATTCTTTTTATCGTCGTTATTCTGATTTAATTTTACGTGGCTTGTAATAAATAAAATGATTTTTTTAATAATATAATGTAGGTAACTTAATAACGTAAATGGAAAAAATGTTTTAAAATTATTTAAATTGATCGTTGATTAAATGATTTGTTAAAGGTATCATAGATATCTTTATATTTAAAGTAATCTCATCTTAAAGTTCACATTATCAAGAATTATATAAATCATTAACATAATTATTACATTTGTTATTGAACTAATATCCGTAAATATTATTCATCTATTGAGAAAAATATTTTTTTATTTAATGTTTATGGAAGACCAACAGCACAAAAAAAAGCATTGAAAACTTTGATACAATATAGATGGCCAATTACAGGTCTCCACATTTAGAAATATGTCAGTAATGATAAATATTTATGATATACTAAGGCATATTAATTATATAGAAAGAAAGAATAAAAAATTTAAACAAACAGAAATATGTCAGTAATGATAAATATTTATGATATACTAAGGCATATTAATTATATAGAAAGAAAGAATAAAAAATTTAAACAAACAGAAATATGTCAGTAATGATAAATATTTATGATATACTAAGGCATATTAATTATATAGAAAGAAAGAATAAAAATTTTAAACAAACAGAAATATGTCAGTAATGATAAATATTTATGATATACTAAGGCATATTAATTATATAGAAAGAAAGAATAAAAAGTTTAAACAAACAGAAATATGTCAGTAATGATAAATATTTATGATATACTAAGGCATATTAATTATATAGAAAGAAAGAATAAAAAATTTAAACAAAAGAAAAAGAAACTTAATTATTACGTGGAAAAAAATTCAGCACTCAAAATATTTCTTAATCTTGTGTGGCTGCACTCGAAAAGATCAATATCCAATAATCTTATCAGTTTATTGATGCATCGCATAACCTCAAGAAATATGAATTCCGACGATAGTTGGATGAGGTAAAATCAATGTGAAAGACTGGGTTGTGTCTACGAGATCTACAGGGAACATGGAATTTTAGTCTATTTAATAGTTCAGGACAGTCGACGTTGCCTGATACAATTTTTAGTAGGTACATCAAATCACCTATTTCCCGACGTCTGTATAAAGGTAGGATGTGATATTTTTTGCATGAACTGTCATAATCGTCAGAAACGCAATTGAATTTAAAGTTGAGAAAGCGAATAAATTTTTTTTGAATTTGTTCCAAGCGATTTACATAGATCATATAGTGGGGGTAGATAATATATTTGCAATGTGATCGCAGTGTATTCTTGCAAGCGGTAGCATTCTACAAAATAATAATTCTTACAGCTTTCCCGAAACTATGTTTTGTTTTCAATATTGTGAATGAGTTAAATTTATTGAGAAGATTTTCATGTATGAATAATTTTTTAAATTAGGACAAATTGAAAAATTCATTCAAAAACAACCTAAAATATTACACTATATATAATTCTCTTTATCACTTTGTAGCGGTTATAATAATAATTAATTTTAAATAATAACCATAAATCACATCCGAAATTTTGCACTCTTATCCCAAAACATCGTGAGGTTTGATACCAACAAAAATTGCTTACAAAACGACAATAAAAATTGTCGCGCATAGATATTTTTTTATCCAACCAACTTTTTTATTCATGAATCCTTTTACCCTCTTCCCTTAGTTCTCACTCATTGACACCAGCGCCTTAAGCCGCGATGAAATATGCTTTTCTCTTTTATTTCCTTTTAGAACGGATCTTGTGTCTCATTCACTCGCACTGCACACAGCCAGTCCACCCTTATGCTATGTAATATTAATGTGAAGTTTGGTGATAAGGTGAAAACTGGAGCCGACCGTTCGTAAATAGCCTTTTGCTATTAATACTAAGCAAAATTTTAACTTTCTAGCCGTCCATCTAGGGCCATTTTAAATACTACACCTGAACCATCTGACTTTATTTTAAGGATTTTAAAAAAGCTTTTTGAAAAATATTGTCATAACTTTGGTAATCTAAATTTTAAAAAAAATCATTTTTCAAATATACATCATCCCATGTTTGATGGAGCATGAACTTACTATAATTTTACTACGATCCATCATCGAGGCTTTCTTCGTCAATTACCATGAAAGCTCTACATGATGATTTTATTATTTATCTTGCGAATAGCATTTTTCGAAGCGATCCAGGCATTATATATCTCCGCGGTGGAATCAAGTTATTGTAATCTATCCGAGCACATGAATGTACAATGAATATACCCAGACTACGGAGGAATTCTCCTTGGCGACGCTATTTTCCATCAAAATTGTTTGGATAGGAATTCCTGTTTGAACAGTCTTTCTTTTCCTCGGTAAATCTGGATTTTCATATTTCTGACTTATGCGGATATTCTGATCATCGTGCCGCTTTGTTCTTATTTTTCTTTTCATCATTTGAAACAATGAATATTTGTAAAACATTGTTTTCAATTGAAGAACAGGCCAGGTATCTTTAATTTTACGTAAATACGTTTCATTAGCAGAAAAATCTTTACAAGACTGGCTAAGAGAAATGTGTAAATTAGTAATAATGATTTAATGTTTAGTAATTTTTTTAAACATATTTTTTCCATCGCAAATCGCCGCGATCAAGAAAAAGGTTGGAAGTGGGTCAGGGATGGAATAAAGGTTAATACGTGGAAAGAAATTGTGTTGTAAACAGTAATAATAATGGATGAAGAAGGAAAAGGACCAATGGCGACTGTGTTTCTATCCTTCCAGATGATCAGGGATGAACTCAAATACCTTACACTTTACGTCACTCCAAAGCCGACACTGTTGAGACAATATCGTGACGAAATACTTCCGAATAGTGGAGGTCAACAATAAGTGTTGATTTAAACGTAAAAACAATAGTTGTCACTCGTCAAGCGATAGGTTTTAACTGACAAAATTGTAGGTCGATGAAAGAAGAGAGGAGGGATCGTGACGTAAATGCCAATAGGATCCAGATCCAGTGACGAATAATTGTGAATATTAAACATATTTTTTCTTAACTTTTGTAATTAATAATTTAATAATAACAAAAAAAATCAGTTATCTGAAAAATTGCGCCATTGACAGAGTTCAAATTCCACTACGTGTAAGGCCTGACTAAAAAAGGATTCTTCGAGGCGTGCGCCGTACGACAAATGAGCGTTCATTAAGTGGACTTGGTTAACGACAGCGTTAGAATGTGGCAGTCCTGTTCTTAGTGTTCACCATGGCTTCATATGATATAATTAATATGTCTATGGAAAAAATTTTCACTTGAAGACTGAATAAAAGAATGATCTTAGGAACATCGTTAAATAAAGAAAAAGTTTCCGTAATTTTCTTTTTTTATTTAGACAATTTTACATAAGAACAAAAATATATTTGAATTAGTTAAACATATAAATAATGGTAATAATATAATTTTTATTATAAATTTTAAGATTAAATGAAGATAAGTTTTTGCCATTACTATTCTATTCTTGAAAAGTTTATGAAATGACATCTATAATTCTGGTTTGTTTTGTACTTCTGATATTATTATTTATCGCCGGCTCTCGTAGCCCAGTGGGTATGACACTGGCTTCCCACACCGAGGGTTCCGGATTCGATTCCTGGTGAGGTCACAATGTAAATCTATGTGATTTACTCAAGTCTGGGTGTTTTGTGACGTATTTCGCTTCTTTAATTGGGCCTCCTGGGCTGTTGAAACGTAAAAAAAAAAAATCACGCGCGCCCACCACAAATGCTGGTAAAACAAAGTGATATGAAGTTGCACGCCCACGCCATGCCGAAAGAAAGAAGCACGCTCTCCGCAGTCTCCCATAAGGCGGCCGCCACTCGGGACACTAGCGCGCGTGGACATGAGTTTGGACATGAACGCTGCGCGCTGTCCGCCCGCCCCGCCCAACGCCCAACAGGGCGTGCACTCGGACCCCTAGCCTAACAGCCATCGAAGATATTAAAAATTTTATGCTACAAACTTTTGGCTTTAAAATTATAAAACATCATCATCATAATCATTCTTGGCACTACAACCCTTGGTGGGTCTTGGCCTCCTTAATAATTTTCCTCCACTCATCTCGGTCTAGTGCCAGCTCTCTCCAGTTTCGAAGCTCTAAGGCAGAGATATCTTTGAGGATGTTGTCACTCCATCTTAATTTTGGCCTTCCTAAGCTCCTTCGCCCTATTGGCCTTGAGTTCAGCAGGGACTTTGGTGCTTGATGCTCGGACATTCTCTCCAGATGACCCAGCCACCGAAGTCTTCCCAGTTTTATAAATTTTGTGACGTTTGGCTCCTTAAATAGAGTATAGAGCTCATTGTTATATTATTATTATAAAAATTATAAAACAACATGAATTATATGATGTAGTCATGACTTAAAATATTCAATAATAATTATATATATTATCATGTGTTATATTTCATTATTTTTCAGGTGTGGTCACTGCTAACACACACGACAAATCGGGGCTGACCATACGGCCCACCCACGCTGAGGTTGTTCGCTTCGTCAATGACTCCTACATCGTGGTCTGCAGCAGCCACAATGGAGCTAAGGTTGGTCCATTATTATTATCATGAACATTACTACCACAAAAATTATTTATGTTGGAATTCTTTAACAGAATTCAATTACCCAGTGAACTGAAACGTAGAAAAGGGAAAATGGAATTATATGTGTAAGTAAAGTTGAAGAAATAGGTATAAATAACAAGTTGAGATGAGCCTAATAATTTTACTGGATTCTGTATATTTATAACGTACCAAAATTCTTAGGAATCATCTACATGATTTCTCATATTGCTACTCGGACAAACTAAAAGTTTGCTTTAGCTAATACTAAAACTACCTTGCATGACTAAATTGTAAATATTGTCACGAGATTACACGCTATCGAAGTTTCTCGAACGGTCCACACGTGTCTAGAATCGACTGGGCTCTTCTCGTAGTCACTGGAAATATAGAGAGGCTACTGAAAGTGATTAATAGAAATGTGTAGAATATTCTCGAGGTTCGCAAAATGTACATGTTTTGTATAGAGGGCGAGCGCGAGCACAAGCTTTTGTGACAAGAGCGAGCCATATGAGTATGGCCAGAGTGAACAAACGACAAATATACGGCCAGTAAAGAAAATATCTACCAGCAAACTAGAAGTATTTTAATGCGAACAAGAAGAGATAACGAAGAGAAGTTATTCAGAACTGCTTAAAAGTGTAGCGAAGATTCTAAAAAGAATTTAATGAATTAGTGTGTGAAATATTCTAGAATTGTTTAAATTGAATTTAAGAACAGTGCTTTGATTGAATTCGTGTCCAGTGACTTTGTGTAATTAATGAAAGATTAAATTGTTTTAATGTTTTATTGGCCTTTGACAGCCGCGATCCTGTGACAATATTTTGTAAGATTACAATATAATATGATAATACATTTTTAAGTATAAGTCAATATCTCAATTATAATAATTTCGTTGTCCGTCCGTCCGTCCGTCCGTCCGTCTGTCTGTCCGTCTGTCTGTCCCCGTAACTTCGTATAACGTTCGTAACTTTTTTGTAGTAACATATTTTTTCGTAATTTTTTTTACGAATTTTTTTTTTCAAAAAAATTTTCTTTTCGATTTTTTTGTTTTTAATTTATTGTTTCGTTTTTTACAATTTTTTTTAACGATTTAAAAAAAAAATAATCAAATACTTATTCCCTAGAAACCGACATGTTTGGCGAGTTACAGCTAGTAATATGTATTTACTTAGACACATCGTTACATGTATTAAGGAGTTAAACCACCCCGGGAAAGTAAAATTTATGTAGACGAATCATTTAATATTTTTATTTTATTTTATTTATTTATTTAAGGATATACAGTAAGTAAAAAGTTATATACTTTTACATTTCATTTCTTTAATTTTTCAGTATATTTCATTAATGTTATTAAGTTTTAAGTAAGAGATATTCACTGTCTCCTTGAATAAAGTCTATTTCATTAAGATAAAAATTATGTTTAATCTCTTTTAAAAAATCAGACAATTTCTACGAAAAAAAATTTCACATAAAGTGATGTTACTACCCCTAAAGTTCAATGCAATAAAAATTCTATAAGGATGCTCGTTTTTTAATAAAATAATTGTATAATTTAAAAAAACAAATATATAGGACTATTATTGGGGATTATCGGGGGATGGTATCATTTTACAATTATGAAAACGTTTTAAATCTAATATTGAAGGTATTACATCTATATCTGGGTTATGGAGTAGTGTAAAGGAAAAGAGCGGAGATGGCCTCGTTGTTTTTTCAAAGTTCTATAGAATAAGTAAGCAAAATTTGGGTCAGATCTGATACACGGTGTTGATTTTTAAACAGAATATATCGGAGAGGTAAGAGAGGAGTAAAGGAGGGAGGAGAGAGAAAATGACGATATTACTTTCCGTAGGGTCCTAAAAATAATTAGGCAAAATTTGATTCATATTAGAAAAAGTATATAATGGAGGAGGGAATGGAGTAAAAGGAGGGAAGAATGTAGCTTTAGCTTTCCGCGGGGTTCTAGAGATTAAATATGCAAAATTCAGGCGGATCTTTCAACCGGTATAGATTTGTAGAGAAGATGTGCCAAAGAAGGACGTGGTAAATGCGGCCCATGTTTTCCGCCGGGTCCTAAAGAATAAGTATACAAAATTTAGGTGAGGGGATGGAATAAAGGTGGAGGTGAAAAATATGGCCTATGTTACCCGCCGGGTCTTAAATAATTATTCTTCTTCTTATGGTGCCATTTCCTATCGGAGGTGTGGTGATCATTCTGGTGATTTCAACTTTATTTAACGCCCCACGGAACAATTCCCTCGACTTATACTAGTCCCTCAAGTTACGCAGCCATGAGATGCGGCGCCTTCCTACGCTTCTTTTACCTTTCATTTTCCCCTGGATGATGAGTTGGTTTAGAGTATATTTTGGTCCCATAATATTTAAGAGATACTTATAGAATAAGTATGCAAAATTTGGTTCAGATCAGTCAAACTGTGTAGATTTGTATAGAGAACAGACTGTGATGAATCCTATGGGAGATAGCCGGAGTCTTGTTAAATAAACTAAATATTTCTAAATGTTCTTATAAAATAATATTATATACTATACGAAAATACTCTATACGATAAATTAACTAAAAATACGTATTAACTGAAAATAATTTTTCTGTGAAAATTGTGCTTTTGAATGCAATATTAACTAAAAATATTAACTAACATCTTGGGTTCGCATACGAAATTGATAATACCTAATGTCCTTTGCATTTACTAAGTGTTTTACCTAAATAACCACAGCTATTCCATCCTGTCCGTCAGGGACGAAACATAAAACACAGTTATGCTACTAAAATTGCTACCTCTTACGCGACAAAAATACCTATTACAGTCGGGCTATGAATATGAACTATTTCCGCCTCATAATGGAGCCTGGCACCAATACTAAAAACCTTACTAGAAATAATAAATGCGACTAAATCTCGATAAATACAATGTATACTATTCGTAATACGTCGTTGAATTGGCACATGATTCGTCTAATGAATGAAGGACCCCGTTGTGTATCGTAATAACTTCAAATTCTTTTATAGGAGCAGTGTGGAAACGATTGCATAATAATACGTAATATCTAACGAATCTAATAATCTTTACATTTATGTTATAATAAAATACGTTCACTAGAAAGAATTCGTGTATTAGAAATAAAACATTTTCGATTGGAGACAAACCAGTAAAATCGTTCGAACGGCGCAAAGGGAAAAATTCACACATATTAAATAACACTGAAATTAATAATTATAAACACTTTGTATTAGCATATTCTTACCTTGAATGGTTCCGTCTTAGACGTGCATGAACCTGTTCATATTAATTCCATGGGAAAATAATACATATATTTGCTATCTACGAAATACCACATTTTGAAGTGAAACTTCTTTATAAATAAGTAGATAAGGTCTCGGGGATGGTTTGTTCGAAAGGATTCTACAACAGCCCGTGAGTTTATATGAAATAATAGTTTCTTTGAATGCTAAATTTTGGGTTTTTAAACCCTCAGCATCTCTGCCGAGGGAGGTTAAGGCTCCGCGCCCACCTAAACCCGGTGACCAGCTTCCTAAGTGACTAAATGGCCCCCCTTGTTCCTCCGGAACTTACTGCATCCCGAGACTCTATCTCTTCTTTACGAGATGTGATCCTGTGACGCCTCTCTTTTAGGCTTATAATTGAGATGTACGTACTCTTTTGGTACGAGTTTCTGATGATGGGTGTTGTCTTGAGGCGCCTTTCTTTTAGGCCGGTGTTTGAAGATTCATGTACTCTTTTGGTACGAATTGATGACGACATTAGCTTCCTTTGCGGGCATAGTCAGCGATGTTACAAATTATTGTGCAATCTCATTATGCCTTTTCAGAGCGGCGTCCCACGATTCTTCATCTTGCAACATTTACTTTTGTCAAATGTTAGAGTGTTAGTAACATATTTATAATATCCCAGCTACTCTATATGAGTGAATGATTTTTATACTGCATCTGGCTCTGTCTTTTTACAGAGGATGAAATAGAAGTTAACGTTTTCTATTGAGATTTCATAGCATTCAGGCATGAAAATCCTTCCAAAGTCAGAGAATTCACGACGTTGGTTCACGCTGTTTTTGAGCAGGATGAGGCGCGAAGGTCGAGTCTAGTGGCCACTCCGATCAACAAGGGAGGTCCCGCTTTTAAGAGTACCTCACAGGGGCTTGCGCGGATTCCAGGCTTATGACACGAGCGTCATCCACAACCTCACCTAGCTCAACGTTCATAAACCAGAAAACTCCAATTTCAGTTAGATCTCCCCATTCTGTCCTTTACTCGTCGTTCTGAAGCTACTTGTTAAGCCGGATATACCGAGGTACTCAAATCATAAAGAGTTAGCTGAAGACCGGATTGCGCAATACTTATGCAATACAATTATTATAAGGCTACTAAGCGTTTCTTATAGAATTACGTGTATTCAATTATTAGTAAAAATAGTATGAAAATCCCCATACTTTAAAATATATTCGTTCGGAAGAATTTCTCGTACGATTTGGATTGATATCTGGTTACGCAATACATAACGCGTCGACAATTATTATGAATCTATTAAGCGCTGCTTATAGAGCTCCGTAAAATCAATTGTTAATACAAATGGTATGAAAATCCCCATGCATCAAAATATATTCCTTTGGGAGATATTCCCGTACGAATTGAACCAATATCACACAAGAAATCGTGATATTATTTATACATAATTTTTCCGATCTTAAATCTTCCCAAAATAAATACATTTCGATAGTGAAAATAGTTAACCGATAGATAATATAAATGTGTTCCTTAGCTGTTACACAGTGGCGGTATGGTCCTCTCTGTTAATGATGAAATGGTAGATTCCTCCACACGCCCGGACAGCAACTCCGTCCGCAAATAATGTTCTGGAACTGGGGGCTCTTTCGGTAGTCTGTCGGACAGCGCTTCCGCTCGCAAGTCTGGTCTCGAACTCAAGGGTGTGATGGCTCCTCTTCTTCGCCTTTCAGCTCGATCCTACTCCTGACTGAGTTTACGCCTTGTTAGAGGCAAACAAGCTATCTACCTACGTCGGGTGAAGGCTCTACGGCTTTTAACGTAGTATTTCCAAACACCCTCGCTTTATTCAAGACCTCCCCAGTTCACGTTGTGTAATTTTTTGTTTCGAACTATAGGGGATGAATTGGTTTAGTGGTAACCCTAACGCAAGCTTTACTTAAATTAAATACTGGGGTATGAAGTTCGTGAATGTTCATGGAAAACGCAAACAAAACTACCTAGCACGTCAATTAAGCCCTACGGTGCAATTGCTAAACATACTATGTTCCGTGGCCCTATATTATTTACCTATCATTCCTACGGACTGAAACCACTGCATCTGGTGTAGCTGCGCTTCCAGAGTGCGCGATCCTCTGCTTCCATGCCCTCTCCGCTCGATCCCCCATTGTCCTACCTGTATGGGATCGACCGCCATCCACTGGAAAGGTTAGTGACGTGCCGTTATCACATGCGCATGCACATATAGAGTACATAGATCCCCTGAAAGCCCTCGAGTCCTTCGTAGCCGCTCCTATGGATGATTCCGTCTTCGACGCCCTCGCTGATTAATAATTTTATCTTCCGCCGTTATCTCGCTGTGCTTAGTCCCTACGATCTTTTATATTTACTCTGCATTATCTTTATATCAATTACATTGTTACGTTTATTTACTAGCCGGCCTAAGTTCCGTCACCTGTATCTGGCCCTATGTCTCATTCTAGTGGTACGTTGGGTTCTAATGGATAAGGGGTTTGTAGAAGGTATGTGTAAATGTATGTGTACGCGGAAAATGTGGTTGCTTTAAATTCGGCCCCTCCATACCCAAAGGCTCATCGGTGACCGATCCCATCTTCCTTCTCCCGACACGAGTTCCGGATACGTTGACCTGAGCCTGGATGCGCCTTTTCATGTTGGGCCTCTTCTGTGCAAAGTACCGCACCATCCCTCGCGTCAGTGTCTGGCGTCCGGGCTCAGAGCCAGTTTGCCCCCCGAATTCCAACTCCTCCAGGTTAAACTAAGTTAAACTACGGTATATATACTGAAGCTACTGTAAAGATGGTCCCGGGCCACCTGTCAAGTCAAAAATATGCGAGTGGGGAAGGGGAGTTTCCTAGGCTCCCCAACCCTCGCCTGTGAGCAACTACAGCCCATTGGCCATTCGCGACACTACAGTGACTGCAATCACCCTCCCAGGTAGTACTTATTATAATCTGGTATGCATCAATACGTTCAATCCATTCCAGACGAGGGAAGACATCCGCACGGGTGTTGTGAAGAGCCCCCTCATACACTACGTACGAATAGATACATACTAATAAAATATAATATACATAAATATACTTACATATACAATACATAAATAAATACTTGTAATGGTTGGTTGCCATGTGGTTTCACGAGGCCATGACCCCTCGTATTAGTAGATGGAAAGGTGGATCTGGACAGTAGGGATATGCCTAGCCCCTGGCCAGGGATGTCGGTGTATTTTCTCCAAATGGTGTACAGCTAGAATCCTGCCATCGATGATGATGGGATCTGCCTAATTATCTCCGACTGATGTGTAACTGGAACCCTGCCATCACTGATGAAGATGATGATGTCACTATCGAAACGTCACCTGATGACATTTAGCTGAACCGCCGCTAATGATGATGATGATGATGATGATACTATCGTAACGTTTCCTGACGATATACAACTGGGACACCGCTAATGATGACGTTGATGATGCTATCGAAACGCCTCCTGACGATATATAGCTGAACCACCGCTAGTGATGATGATGATGATGATGATACTATCGTAACGTCTCCTGACTATATATAGCCGAAACACCGCTAATGATGGTGATGATACTATCGTAACGACTCCTGACGATATATAGCTGAAACACCGCTAATGATGATGATGATGCTATCGAAACGCCCGCTGACTATATATAACTGGGACACTGCTAGTGATGTTGATGATGATGATACTATTGAAACACCTCCTGACTATATGTAACTGGGACACTGCTAACGATGATGTTGATGAAGATACTATCGCAACGCCTCCTGACTATATACAACTGGGACGCTGCTAACGATGATGTTGATGATGATACTATCGAAACGCCTCCTGACTACATACAACTGGGACGCTGCTAATGATGGTGATGATGATGATGCTAGTGAAACGTCTCCTGACAATATATAACTGGGACACTGCTAATGATGATGATGTTGATGATA
>JADDOH010010343.1:0-16983 GCA_016648135.1 Agrypnia vestita
AAATCTACGCGTGCGAAGCCGCGCGGGCACAGCTAGTTGATTTTATTCGCCTAAACCTACAACTTAATATAAAATATTAATAATACACAAATGTGAGCATGTTATTTGGTGGGCGACCCTTGCGTGTTGCCTGTTGTAATTCTTAGCGTAATTCTAGTTGTAATTCTAGCGTAGTTTCAGCAAGTTACGGACATACAGACAGCGAAATTATTATATTTAGATTGATACCAAACGTATTACGTGTTCGCATATATATTTAAAAAAAAGGTCATTTAATATTCAGAATATTTATTGCTATATAAACATTTTAAGTGCTCTGTACTTCTAATACCAAAATTCCTACAAGTTTTACCTACATAAAAATGAGTGTAGGTAATCATTTCAAATTAATTTCTAAACACCCTTTTTTTTAAATAAGTATCATTCTTATTTTTCGTTATTTAATACCAATATAATTATGTAATTTATTATTAGTATATAAAGCTGGTTGTATAGAATTTGGGATGTTTTTAATCTTTGGATTTGAAAAATGATTATTTTAAAATACAAGTATTCTCCAATGCTTTTCAATATCAACACAATTGTTAGTCTCAATAAGACATCTGTAATACCTACTTATATATTGGGTAGATTTATTTATTTTGTGTCACATCTCTAAAATGAATGATTTTTTTTATCGTTGCTATTTTATTTTTACCTGTACAAAACTGTATTTACAGTTTAATCGCAAGGATTTGATTACAGTATATGTAAATTTCCTTAATTAATTGTCCTTAAATTATATTACAATATAATATAATATAAAATAATAAAAACTACAGATGTTAAAATTTTATGCTTTTAAGTTTTCACTTTACAATTCACAGTAGTATGTCTTTAGGTTTTTTTCTATATTTTTTTGTCCCGTTACATTTTTTATTCTATCCGGTAGTTTGTTGAATAGTTTTTGGGATAACGCACTGTCTGGTTCTGTCTCCGTAATAATTGTTTGTTTTTTTTATTTCTAGTTTCTTATTCGTTCTTTGTCTTGTCGTGTATTCATGTTGTACTACTAGTGTTTTAAATCTCTCATTATCGTATTCTTCCAATGTCAGTTTATAATAAAGTTGTTTTTGAATCGGCAAGATTTTACACATTTTGAATAGGTTTTCCCTTTGGTCCTTACATTTTTGTTTTTGTTTTTTACTTGCTATAGTTTTAATTATTCTTAGTTGTAGTTGTTTTACATTGTCTACATATGATAGGAACGTCAATCCGTAGCTGTTTAAGGGCTTGTTCAGACACAGCGGGAACCGTTCAGTTTCAGAATCGCGTTTCAAAACACGCGATTTGTGTCATCTGTTCACACAGCCGATAAGCGATTTGTGCACGCGAAAATAAACGTCAGTTTGATAGTTCTGGTGCCGTTCTCCATCTTTGAATATCAGAGATATATTCGCTCATTACTTTGTTAACGACGGCCGTCTTCCATGGCAAGACACATAAATATCATTCTGTCAGTTCATTTTTGGTGAATAAATACCTACTTCTCTAAAATACTCTTTTTTTCCACCATTTCCAAATATCTCCACCAACTCCTGCCAAGCTTGGTTCTTGGCATATTTGAGTAATCCTCACACTATTACAGGTCTTTTCTACCATATTACAGGTATTTTCTCCACTTCATCAATAAAAAATTCAATGTCAAAGCGATCCATAACCATAGAAAAGAGAATATAATCCACGCGTGCTCCTGTTGTGACATGGAACCGTGCGGTGCCCGCAACGCGACTGAACGCTCTCGTAAGGCCCCATAGTAATAGGATCGTGCGGGCGCCGTGCGGGTCTATTTTCTAGCGGTTGGGTTGCGGGCACCGCAGCGGTTGACTAACCGCACGGTTGTGTCTGAACGATCACATACAAACCTAGGTAAATGAGACCCGCACGGATCTTATGCGTTCTGAAACGGCACGGTTCCCGCTGTGCCTGAACAAGCCCTAAGCCTGTTAAGGTTAATGTTGCCTGTTGTGGTTAGTGCATGTACCAATGGCGGACCTACTCGAACTTCGATTAAAAATCTTCGATTAATATCTAAAACCTGTATTTGTATTTATTTCATGAATCTCTCAGCAAAGTAACAATATGGCGGCTCATTCGAAGAAGCTTTCAAAATTTTCTTGTAATATATTATTGCGATTTTATCGCTTAGAAAGCTCATAATTACAGTATATTCTCGGATGGAAGAATAAATAATAGAAATGAAATAAGGTACTAACGTGATCTGCACGACTTATTTATTTTTGTAAACTTGCAACACGCAACAAAATGGCGGGCTCGTTAGATGCGAGATATTGCGGCGTGGTACATTACTGTTGAGCGTTGCGCCACCCTGCTGCGAATATCCTGTTTGTTGGACGTACGCATTTGTCGATTTAAATTATTTTCCGGTTAGACACGGACGATCCACAACCCTAAACATTCTATCTTATCTTTTTACTACTAAGATGAACTCTAACAGGTCTCGGTCTATTGAATAAAATCTCTTCCAAAAGGATGACCCTCGAAGAAAATGTCTACATTGTTAAATATTGTATCTATGTAGTACCTACCTACATATCGTATTATGTATTTACATAGACGTACTATAAATGTAGACTAGTTACAAAAAAAAATATCTGCTACACAGGACGACCACACGAATTACTGTGAACATAGGCGCACATTGCGGGAGTTGGTCTAGCGGTGTCCAAAATGTATATATATCTATAAAATATTAATACAATGCATAACCCTGTTTATATTTGTATATCTGGGATATTCTGCTGCGTATATGTGACCTCTCTGGCCGACATTTAGATCCCATTGCATTATAAAAGCGTGTCCTCATTTTTGTTTCAATTGCTTGGGCTAAATCCAAGATAATGGTCCCATTGCATATACAACGAAAATGATTATTTCACTATATTATTGAATGTGCTAATAACAAAATGAAAGATAATTTACGTTTAAAAAGTAAGTATTAAATAAGATATTACACTTTAAAGTTTCGAAAAATGCACTGCATATTTTGACATTTCATAGGCAATATATGAGGTTAGGTTAGGTTATTCGGTTTGGTTATTAGGTTTGGTTTGTTTAATTTAGATTACGATTATTTTAATTAGATTAAATTAACAGGACATTAAATTATATAGTGAAATACTTATTTTCATTGTATGAACAACGGGACCATATCCTTGGATTATTCCGTTGCTTGTTTACAACTTCCTTAATAAATTTCTTAACACAAAATGCGGCAAAAGCGTTGGTTTTGGAAACGACTGGAATATTCTTATAAAAAACCTTATAGTTTTGCAAGTTTGAGGCACGTAATACATTACGTGACAAAATTTGGCGTAGCTGTCGCGACAGAACCATGCAATTGCGAATGGCGGCCTGATAATGCCATGCACAGAGGATATCGGAGGTTCGCTTCCGAATCGATCGTGGCGGGGCCAGGCGGTGGCGTGCACCGCTGGTCGCATGATGAATCCGGCCAACGATATCACCAGCAGATATCATGCCAACGTCAAAATAATATCGCTACATTCAAAATGGTGGCGACCGGCGAATCCGGGTCGCGCGGGAAGAGGGCGGTCGAAGAGATACACGGATCGCAAAAAATAATATCGTCACAATTCGCTGCGTTGGGAGACGAAACAGTCTGCGCTATTCTGAAAACGGCAATGTTGAGAACTTTATTCCAACACTTAATTGACGAAAAAAAAATTAAAAAAACGAGCGAACCTTAAGGTACAGATACACATGCCACTTAGTGGCTAGTGGCATGCCCGTTACTAGCAATGTGCGTATACACGTGCCACTAATAAGCAAGGCCTAGAGAAGGTCGATACTGCGCATGCTCACGTGCCACTAAATAAGCATGTGTATCTGTAGCTTTACAGCAGTCACATATGATGTGTAACATTTGACATCTCACAATTAAAAATATCAATTGAGCTGCAGCAGAAATGAACATCAAAATTAAAAAAAAATAATACCCATATATTAATTGATTGGTAAATACAAGTAAAGAAAATGTGTGTGCATTTATTTATTATTGAATTTTGCCGGACTAGGTAGGTACCGTATTTTATTTAGAAATGTGTTTGGTCAATTATATGTTTTTATTTATTTTCATAGATGGTGGTAGTGTGCCGCTGTACATATTGTATGAAAACTTTGAATAAATGTTTAAAAATAATCACATAAATTACATAAAATTTGATCATTAAGATTAAATTATTAAGAATAGTTATTGTTTACATTAATATAAAAAAATTAAGTATTTATTGGATAGTCTCGAAGATATAAGCCAAAATATCTCAAAGTTACAACATCCACACGCTTGACACCAGCCACGTAACATATATACGAAATCAGAAGGGCTGGCTGTTGGAAGTGTGCGTCTTCGCTGTGATGGAACTTGCTGGACATTGATTTGTTTGTAAAGGATGATTTTTTTCTATAGCGCTCTCTCTGCGCACGCACATTGGTCAAATAAAATTGCGCGCGCTTCCTCGGCATCTTATTTCCTGTAACGCATTTCCGTCCTCTTAGGCCTCGGGTACGATACGAGCGGTGAGCGGCAGGGCATCAGAGCGTCAATGCGCCCGAGTAGTAAGGGGCGCATTGACGACACAGTATTGAGCTTAGTCATATCGTGGCCAGCTTCCCTCGCTACTCGGGCGCATTGACGCTCTGACGCCCTGCCGCTCGCCGCTCATATCGTACCCGAGACCTTACACAAACTCACTGCCACAGATTGCAGGAAAGCGAGAGGAAATATGTTACACTCAAAAATACAAACTGAAAATTGGTCAACCATTCCCGGTCTCCCCTACCTTCTGTCGTTTGAACATTTTTCATATTTGTTATCGTCATATACATCATGACACTATTATATTTATATGAAATACATGATTCAAGAACTCCTCTGTCGACTATTTTAATTATCTTCATATCCAGAATGTATTTACATTAGACATTGAAAAATAAACAAAAGACACTAACTTGAAGCACTTGACGCTCTTGACAGAGCGTCAATTCAGTTTGTTTTGATAAATTGCAGATGGCGTTTCATGCGCAGCAGTAATGTAAGAATAAATAGCGCAGTCGTTTTAAAATTGTCTATTTGGACTCCAACTCCGAATCCACAAACAAAATATGTACACCTAATTTTCTTAATCCGTTTTCACGCACGAGTCAAAACCTACCGACCAAAATTCTAAACTTCTTCTTCTTCTTTCTCTTTTCCCATTTCCCTTTTCATTTAAAGTCTGCTCTTCTGTTGGAGAGAGTTTTTTTGGTTATGTATTTTACCGTCGGTTGCCATCTGACACCAAGACTGCCGCCATTTTGTGTGACGTGAGCGCCGTCGTTAACCATATACGGATTCTTCAGCCGCCACCTCTTCCAAGTACTTCATTCTAAACACTTGGTACTAATACGACCTCTACTCCTAATATGTCAGAGAAGCTTTTAACGGAGTATCTATTTCTGACCTGTTGGTCCACGGGAACTATTTTATTTCACTCCTACCCTGCATATCTGCGAAAATTCCCCTATCCGCCATCTGGGGACGCGCCCTCTAGAGGTCAGGCTCCACCAAGAGACCAAAATTCTAAACTACATTACGCTAATTATATTTTAATAGCAGTTAAGCAATCGGCTATGGCCCTGCGGATGGCTATGCTGGCCACCGCTTAGCCGTAAGTAGCTGCTGCGCGGCCATTAGTGCCCGCTTCACGGCCATTGGTGTTTACATTTGGCTATCGACTATATTGGCGCCGCTGTGCGGCTATTAGTACTCGCGATTAAATATTGCCATCTGCCTGTTGCTTTTCATATAATTTGGTTATTTTTTGAAATTGGTAATGGCAAAACTACGCACTGCAAACTGAATTTTTAAGGCAATCATAATATACCTATACGATCCGACGCCGTGTGTGTGTGCCTTCGAGTTTGATACATTTCCAACCAAACATTTATTCTAACCTAGAAATAAAATTTTTTATTGCCATCAGAAAAAATAAAATTGACGTAAGAAAACGAACATTTTGATGTATCTCGCCTTAAAGTGCCTTAATGTATACCTACTTATATAATATTTCTACACATTAAATAATATCTAAATGTGTTTTAAAAGAATTAGTATACTTTTTTTTTTTAAACATACGATTTGATTCATTCTTAAACTGCTGGCAATGAAAAAAAAAAACGAATTACTTATTGCAGATTTAGCGCAATCATAATATAAATAGATAATATGAATGTCATGTAGATTTCTACAATATATTTCACATATCGAAGCAATCGCACCCACGAAGAGCGCATGTTTTTTAAATCAAATTTATAATATACAATACCCATTTGAACTTTTTGGCTACCCTCTTAAAATAGGCATTTGAATTTCGCAAAGTTTTTTATGCCATCTAATGATTCACAATAAAAATATTCAGTTTAGCCAAAGTTATTCAGCGGCGGAATTTTATATGAAAATTAATCTATTTATGGCTGCCGGCAGGGAATTTGTTAATGTACTGTATTTTGATCGCAATGCTAACAGGAATAATAATTCAAATTACAGACAAACAATCTAATAATAATACACCTGCATAATTATTGTCCAGACATTTTTAATGAGGACACGCGGTATATTGCGTTGTATTGTGTTAAGTTGGTGTAACATTTTTATTGATTTAAATTGTGTTGTTTTTGCAAATGTGCTTAAATATACAGGGTTATTTGGAAAACATTAATAACGTCGAAAATGTTGACCTGATATCTATCAATAGTTATGTAGACATGCGACATCCAAGTTTGCATTTTTTTTTCAATATTTCTAATTTATTTTTTACAAAGCGTTGAACTATCATTACAGTTACTTATATCCAATATGAAAAATTCATTCCCTTTAATACAAGTCAAATAAAATAATAAAAACCTTCGAATTCCAATTGGAATCTCTGCAGTGTTTTTATCATTTTATTTAACTTGTATTAAAGGGAATGAATTTTTCGTAATCGATATAAGTTACTGTAGATAATGATAGTTCAATGTTTTGTAAAAAAAATAAGTCATATTTTGTAAAATTAACACACTTCCCGTCATTCAATCGAGCTGAAACTTTGCACATCAACTTGATGTCGATGAAAATGAATTCTTATATTCATTTAGTTAGAGTCATACATACACACACACACAAAAATGTAAATTTATCTCAGATGTTCGAGCAAGTACCTACTTTCTGATACTATTATAAAATAATTATAAATAAAACACTAAAACTTTATATTTTTTCACTATTTTAAAATAAAATAAAATAAAATGATAATATGAAATAAAATAGTGAAAAGTTTTAGTTTATTATTATTGAAATGACGGACGTCAGACTAGAATTTATCTCTTTATTTAAAACTAGCTGTAATCTGTCAAAAATGACGGTACTTTTACATGTCTGTTCCTAAGGATTAAGTATTTATTAATTTTAATGAAACGTCTTAGTACTTAAGTTAAGTGGTTAAGACAAAGTTGTTTAATTAAAATTAATAATTATGTCCGACCACAAAGTTAACGCTATAAACATCGAAAAAAATAGTATTTTATTATTTTTATAAAAAAATAAATTAGACAAAGTTACAACGGACGGACGGACGGACGGACGGACGGACTGACAGACAACGAAATTATTATAATTGGTTGCTACAAAACAAAAGTTGGTTGTCATTTCGTAAATGGAAACCTTTGATTGTTTGATCGCTTCATTTATCAATAAAAGGAAACCGAAACCTCGCATATACCTAAAGGATTTATAATAAAAACTGTGTTTTTACTCCCTTTATATTAACTCGTGGCGTCTGCTTGCTTGCTTGCCGGCTTGCCGTCGAAAAAACTTTGGATCGATTTTTGACCATTTTCCCGTGATCCAGTCGAGCTGAAACTTTGCAAGCAGACTCGCGGCGACGATCAAGAAGATCTATCAAATTTTCGTTAAAAAATAATAATAATTATGGTATAATTTTGGATTTTTCAATTTTTTATAGTTTTTTCAAATTGGAATCATTACAAAAGTTTGATTACTAGCAACGGCGGCCCGATAACGTCGCGGAATATTTTCTAAATTTGAATTACTCCGTCGGTATACATAATAGGTATTTCACTACACAAAGCATGAATTGTTTTATCAAAGCTCAAAACATGTGACATTTTAGAAATATATTAAATTACTGTAAGTTTAGTGTTATGTTATATGTTTTAATTCGTCTTTAATTGTTGTTATATTTTACAAAGAAAGGGAGTATAATAAAAACTTGGTTACGCAACAACTGGAAAACGGTAATTCATCCGTCCGCGGGAAAACGCGATATCAGTTAAAGACGTACCACTATAACTTGGCGTGCGAGGGAGGGCGTCCCTGTCGCGTAACTGAAGTTGTCAGGGTGTAAATTTATTACACAATACATAATGTGCAGAATGTCCGGTGACCGGTGTCGTATTAAATACAGAAATTTGGTCGGGCAGCACTAAAGAAACCATGCAGTAATGGCGGCCGTTCTATCTGTCAAACTGTCAGACGGTAATATCGGTGCATTATTCGCTTTTTCAGCTTCGCAAAACTTTAATACTTGATTGGAAATTCGACTGCCCAAACGAACGAGGCAGTAACTAAATATTTTAGGTATTCGAGTTAGTACCATTTTTAGGTTTAGGCCATGATTGCCTACCTACAGCAAAGACAGCAGTATCTCAAATGCAATATTTAACAGATAAAAATATGAATTTTACAAAACTAGTAAATCAGTTAACCATTTTTCTTCCATGTAATAACGAAGTAGGTAGGAATGTAAATTATAATAAAATATCTCAGTTACTAGTAAGATCGCCTTAAATATTACCTACACACACAAAAGAAAAATGAGAAGATTCAAAAAAGAATTAGAAATCCGGTTCGAAACTTAAAAGTGTCCCCCTGAAAAATCGATTTATTTGAGTTACTGCCTCGTTCGTTGGGACAGTCGAATTGTTCTTGCACCATCCCGGACTGTTTAGGATGTTTTGGACATAATTATTCAGTGTATATTGGTAATCAAGGTGTCACAGCTCCCGACCAAATACAAAATTGAACTGAATTACAGGGCGAGGGGTTACCGCCGGGTGCGGGCGGGCGGTATGCCAAGTTACGTTGGGCAAGCAATAATATGGCGGATCCGCGCCTCGACTTTTCAGCCGGAAATTATCAAACTCTTCCCCGTTTGCATAATTCGAGCATCGCATGATTGCACCACAAGGCGATATCGTCGTAACAGCGTCGTAACTGCCGCGGCGGGTGGGTCGCTTGTATTATACACGAATTATATCTTGTATAGTTTTTATTGAAACGTGATGTTAATCGGAATCGTTTCTAGATAATAGATACCCGACTGGTATATTATAGAACGAATCTTGCGTACCGTAATTATTTTATAATGTTTACTTTCTATAAGCAGGTCTAACAGGGTTAAGGGAGTACCAACACCGCCCTGGGAAAATAACGTTTAGGAAAAAATTGGATGAATTTATACACGAAAGTGATTAATCTACTTAATTTGATCCTCCATAATAGGGTAAATTCACATTTTACAGATATCTATGAAAATATATTAAATAGATTCAGAAAAATGAATTATATTTTGTAACTCAGTACATATGGTGTGGGATAATGTTTTCATTAAAAAAAATTATAATAAAAATCTTAAAAAATACGATTCCATTAAAACGCGATATGACGTCACTTTGCAGGAATTATAGATAAAGCATATATACATTCTATGGTGTTTGTCACTGTAATTTGTTTATTTTCTATGGTCACTGTTCATCTTCGGTTTGTTTCAGTCGTGTTTGCATGGTATTTATATAGATTTTTCGGAGTTTGTGACCTATTTTAATAAAATAACTATCTAAGAACACTTTTCTGCGAATGTCCGTGGTTTGAATCCCGGTAGCAGCCAAATATTTTTTCGTAGATTTGATTTTTCTGTATGTCTTTCTAATTGATTAATTAAATTGGTTTTAGTTCTAAGAACACATTTAAAATAATGGAGAACGGATTTTCACAAGAAAAATCCGATAACTTACCGTCTTCTTCTTCTTCATCAGCTTTCGTCTTTCCACTGCTGGATATAGGCCTCTTCCTTATTTTTCCATTCTTCCCTGTTGTTTGACAATTGTAAACATTTCTTTCCCCCCACAGCGACTATATCATCGGCCCATCTCTTTTGAGGTCTTCCGATGTCTCTTTTATTCTCCCAAGGTCTCCATTTCAGAACTCTGGGAGGCCATCTTGTAGCATCCTGTCTTGCAACGTGTCCTGCCTATTGCCATTTTAGCCTCGCTACACGATCCATCATATCCACTACTCTAGTTCTGCGCCTAATTTCTTCGTTTCTCTTAGGCTTACTCCAAGCATGGATCTCTCCATGGATCGTTGCGTGCATTTGAGCTTTTCTACACTTTTCTTTGTAAGGGCCATAGTCTCCAATCCATACGTCTTACCGTGGATGGACGAAAATAGTCATGCAGGTTTTTCCGTGGAAACTTTAGCTATCAACTAAGTCTTTAATTTGCCACTGCAAAGGCTTCCTAGACTAGCAAACAGTTACGAGCAACTTGACGTCTTTGCCAACAGCTTTATAATATTCAAACATACTTCAAAAGGTGAATTGAAAGATTACTCGTATTTGTCAAATTGGACTTAATTAATTGATTTGTATTTGTTTGGATTGTTGATTGAGTGAGATAACTAACTGTTATGTAATTTTTTTATTATATTATGAATTTCTAAGCTTGTGCTATTACTTATCACTCTTTATTATTGCTTTTTTTGTTTTTGATTTTTTATTATATTATGCTTCTGCTTGTTATATACTTGCTTTTTACTTTATATATTTATATTTTAAGTATTTGATCTCTATTTTATGTCGTTATTATTTTTATATGTTATTATTTTTTTTCTTTAGACTATCCATTCTATATGTGTACACTTTACCTATTTGTTTGTAAAAGCTCTGTAGGGCTTTAATAAATAAATAATAAAAAAAAATTGATGCCTTAATGTCGGCTTCATTTTTCTCTAACATTATGGGGAGTTTCAGGAATGAAATTTTACATTTGGGCTCCATACAATATTTACAAAACTTTTTCCCAGACATTATAGACGCACTTTACAAAAAAGCCGACATGTTTTGTAAAAAATTAATGAACGTCTAAATACGAAAATGTACTGTTACGTTAACGTTACTGTCAAACGTCAGATTGACGTAAAAATGGATGCATGAAATCACTTGCGAAAATAAGCGTTTTGGCGGGTGTTTAAAATGACATTTAAAAATCTAAACCAAAGTTAAGATTTTTCTATTAAAAAATGTGAAATTACCCTATTGAATTCTACCCTAAATTCAGAGATTTACCGATTTACCAGTAATGTCATTTTCCGATATAGGATTTGCATTCCCTAATTGGTGACAAATGAGAATTGACTTTTCTCAAATCAAATGAAAATTGTAAAAATTCTTCTTCTTCGATTTGCTCTTAACGACAGCAGTTGAGATCGTGGAACTATGGCTAAGTATTCTAGATGATGGCAAGGATAATTTGTCATCAACTCGGGAATGCAAAAAACTTAACAGGTGGATTTCCTCCAATAGTTATGGAGATATGCAATATCAAAAGTTTGCATTTTTTACGTGTAACATCTTTTCTCTCGCTTTCCTGCAATCTGTGGGAGTGATTTCGTGAAAATGGTATAATGGTAATTCGGTGGTAGAGTTGGACGTCAGATGGTATCATTTTCCGGGAGGTTGGTACTGTATTAATAAATGTATATGATATTAAAGAAAACAACTTATTGTTGTGAAGTTGCAATTTCAAAACGAAGCTCTGTGAATTTTAAATAAATTTTTATTAATCAATTAGATAAGACATACACAAAAATCAAATTAACGAAAAACTATTTTAACTGCTACTGGGATTCGAATCAACGAACCTCCATTCTATATCCGGGGATGGCGCGTTATCCAATTTCGCCACGGCAGTCTGGTAATTTAACGAAAAATTTTCGACCTTATATGTAGCCTCTTTTTAATTGATTAACATTTTTATTCCATTTTTAGAGCAATCCGGATTGAATATGTTTCTAATGACCAAATTCTTAAATATAATGGTATACTGTTTTATCGACATCGCCAAAATTCTCCAATGACCGCACACAGTGCGGCAAAATACAATATTTAAAAAATGCACATACATTTTCTCTGCATGTATTTACTAATTAATAAATATAAATACATTAATATAAATGGATTTATAAATGAATTTTTAATAATAAGTGTCAGAAAAAAGTGCAGATCATTGATAAAAAATGCAAGTGATTAATAATGAATAATTATTCGAATAAATATTTCCATATTTAGGTTTTTTTAAATTTTGAGGTTAATTTCTGTCGCTGCTCAATTGATATTTTTGATTGTGAGATGTCAAATGTTACACATCATACGCGACTGCTGTAAGGCTCGCTCGTTTTTTTATTTTCAATATTTCTGACTTTTTTTGACAAAATGTTGAACTATCATCATTACAGTATGAAAAATTAATTCGCTCCAGGAATCCACGTGGTAAGTTTTTGCCACTAGCTATGAGACACCCTGTATATCGGAAAATGCAATTACCGTTAAATCGCTAAAACTCTGAATTTCATACCGGTTTACTAGCTACTAGCTGTGCCCGCGCGGCTTCGCACCCGTAGATTTTTAGTACACTGTTTGGATTGTCATAGAACTTTCGCGAACCTTCTAGAGCATTCTCCTTCCAGAATTTTCAAGAAATATATTGAATGTACAGGAACCTTCTAGACACACTGACACATTCCGCCACTCAGTTTAGAACCTTATAGAACTTTCGGGACTTTTCTAGAACCTTCTCCTTCCAGAACTTTCAAGAGCAGGTTTTTCCGGAACCTTCTAGACTCACTGACACAGTCGACGCGCCTATTTTGAAATAATCTGAATCATTTGCGGCCTTCCCATAACAAAACAATGTGCTAGAAAGCACATTTTCGTCACCCACTCCTACCCACGTACAGCCACCCCCACCAAACTCGCACATTTTTAATGGGACACCAAGGGCTATCCACTATTATAACCACCAGGGGATGGTAGTATCTGGTTGTGGAGAAAACGTGGCGGATAGGGAAACACGGGTTTCTTTATATATATATATATATATATATATATATTGATTATGGAGGTTCAAAAAGTTTATATTATGTCATATTATATAAATATAACTTAAATCTTTGTTACGATTACGTCAACGACGGCTGTCTTCGTCACTTGACCAATTAGTAACAAGGTTAAAGATGTGACAAGGTGGCCAATTTATTAATAAATTGTTTATATTAAGATAGACATAATACCACCGCATATTATGATAAATCGATGTAAATCGATTGATATAAGAAATATAAGATACTAGTACTAATATAGGTACAGGGTGTCTCATAGCTAGTAGCAAAATCTAGGGAGGAGTCTTCATTAAATTTTAAATAGAAACTATTCCTTACAGTTTGGGTGAAATGTCAACAGTTAAGGAGATATGCGATATCAAATATTGCATTTTAAAAATATTTCTGACCTACATTCTGTTAAACGTATCATTAAGGTAACTTACATCGAATATTATCCAAGGCAAATAAATTGATTAAAATCTTGCAGAAATTCGAACAAGATTTATTTTTCAGGGTTATAATAATTTAATTTGACTTGTATCAAAGCGAATGAATTTTTAATATTCAATATTTGATTATTTATTTATTTTTGTGTGCATAATACCATTGAAAAAATAGTAAAAAAACAAAAGACATCCTACAAAACAAAATATAAATCGCAAATTTAAATATAAATACACTAAAAAAACCCGGTAAATTATTAAAAAATAATGTACCTAAATAAAAAATCAATTGAATAAAACTATACGATGTAAAAAATTAAAGAGTAAACAAGACTATGAGTAAAACAGTGTGAAAATTTAGCATTTATGTAAACTAGCTGTAATCCATCAAAAATGACGGTACTTTTACATATCGATTCCTAAAGAATAAGTATTTATCAGGTATTAATATAAAAAAATATAAAAATGAAGAAAAGGAAAAGATTTTTTTTATTCTACCAAGAAGTTAAGGACATTACACGACGACGAACGGGCAGATAACGAAATTATTGTAATTGGGCTTATAAATTAGTTCCACGATAGTCTAACGTTTACAAAAGATAAGTTAGAAATATTGAAAAAGAAATGCACAGAGTGTAAAGAATATGTTCCATTCATTCGACATTGAATGAAGAAGATTCCCCCGGATGTCTTGGAAGGGGAGGGGGGGTCTACGAGACACCAGCAGACTGAACCACAAAGGTGATGTCAAGGGAGGGATGGCGCTCTGTTGTAACTGTCGTCATGGACTTATAAGTCCTTAAGGTTAGTCCTTAAAGTTAAGTCTTTAAGCCGCTAAAAAGAAGTAGAAGAGAATAAAATATCGATAAAACGGAGGTGAAGGCATTGACGTATTATAATATAGACACGTTATACCCAGTCTAGCCGGCTTTCATATGCAGCAAATATTGCGTTGAAAGAGACAACCAATCACGGCAGTACACTTATTTCACAAACGCTCTGCGTGTAGATGGAAAAATCAGATAATTGGAATTCACGGTGACTAAAATAACATACTCATTCTTACAATAGTGTACAAGACTCTGTTCCTTTTTCCGCGTAGCGTCGCGCCCGATCACAAAGAAGGTCCGTTCGACAACGAATGCAAGTAAGGCAATTACCTAATTTTTGACTTGCCACGATTTCACGCTTGTAACGTATCTACATTTTATTATATTAGGTCCTTACATATGAAATTGGCGTTTTGCCGTACTGGCAAATTTGATCTCAAATATCTTCTCTTTGGTTAGGAATTCCAAATCCAAATTTATACAGCTATTTACTCATGTATTTGTGTTTTGAAAATTATAATTCATTTGTTTTTTCCTCAATTGTTTTTTTCTTTGCGTCACTCAGTTTACAAAATGAAAAACTTGAAATATCGCGTTATTTACGAGTACGAGTTCCACCGTGGCACCAGTGCTGCAGAAACGGCTCGAAGGATTAATGATGTGTATGGCGACGGTGCCGCAAAAGAAAACACAGTGCGTTTTTGGTTCCAACGTTTTCGTTCTGGAAATTTCGACCTGCAGAACAAGCCCCGTGGACGGCCGGAGACCAAAGTTGATAATGAAGAATTGAAGGCTATTGTGGAAGCGGATCCATCGCAAACCACATCCGAGTTAGCTGCAGGCTGCGGTGTTAGTGATAACACTGTTTTAATCCACTTGAAGCAAATTGGTAAGGTGAAAAAGCTTGAAAGGTGGGTACCTCACGAATTGAGTAAAGCAAATCAACAAACGCGCGTTGACTGCTGCGTTGCATTACTCAACCTGCACAATAATGAAGGGATTTTAAATCGAATCATTACCTGTGATGAAAAGTGGATCCTGTACGATAATCGGAAGCGCTCATCGCAATGGCTGAACCCTGCCGAACCAGCCAAACCATGCCCCAGCGAAAATTGACTCCAAAAAAGTTACTTGTGAGCGTTTGGTGGACTAGTGCTGGTGTCGTTCACTACAGCTTTCTTAAATCTGGTCAGACGATTACGGCAGATGTCTATTGTCAGCAACTGCAAACCATGATGGAAAAGCTAGCTGCTAAACAACCGAGGCTGGTTAATCGCTCTAGGCCACTGCTGCTTCATGATAACGCTAGACCACACACTGCACAACAGACGGCTACCAATTAGAGGAGCTTCAATTGGAATGTCTAAGACATCCACCGTACTCTCCGGACCTTGCCCCAACAGATTACCATTTTTTTTCGAAATTTGGATAACTTCTTGCAAAGGAAAAAATTCAACTCCGAGGGGGCAGTCCAAACCGCCTTCAAAGATTTTATTGATTCCCGTCCGAATGGGTTTTTTAGTAAAGGGATCGATGAACTACCTATGAGATGGCAAAAGTGCATAGATAGCAATGGTACATACTTTGATTAAATAAATATATTATAATAAAAAAAATCGGCTTTATGTTCCTCCCATACTAAACGCCAATTTCATATGTAAGGACCTAATATCATTGGGTGAAGATGTGGTTAATACGAATATTTGATAATCCCCTCATATAGTTTATGTAGTGCCTATTGTGAACTTCGTTAAATAAATGAGTGAGCACATGTTAACAATATAATTCGTGTGCATGACGCAGTGACCGACAAATATGAAATCAAATATTTTCTGTGATAACTTTACGGTGATATTTCTTCGCTTTTTCATAAATTTTTGAAGTTTAACGTCGGCTACGCAACGAAGAGATTCAAAGGAAGAGGCAGAGTACGATGGGTAGTTAGATTTCATCGATAGTATGTAATGGAAAGTATAGTTGAAATGAAGCTATGGATCATTGTCACTGTTATTTTCGAAGAATGATCGACATATTCATTTCACTCATCCCACACACACCATTACAACATTGAGAACTATAGACGTCGAGAAAATGAAGAGATGCTGTCAAATGGACAAATGAGAGGCTTCTTAAAGGTTGTGATGCACAGAAAGAATGGATTCGAGAAAGATTAAGATAAATAAATGTGATTTTTTAAAACGCTCGAAGCCAATAAATGAAGAACGAAAATACTTAGGTATGTTTGTAACATAGTCGTAGTATGCGTCGTTAAGAAATGTAGTCATGTGGATCTAGGAGAGGGTGGTTTAGAAAATGTAGGATACCAGGCAATAGGAATTGAAGACTTCTAGGAAATATTTCTAACAAATTCTGGAGAATGGTCCTGTTAAAAGTATTCATAATCAAAGAGCATACATGGGTTGTATGAAAG